>KN483227.1:21358-35238 GCA_000787095.1 Periophthalmodon schlosseri | reverse complement strand
ACTCTTTCTCCCGGATATGTGATCAATGCTTATATCAATCAGTACTTAACAGTCTGATTTTGTCACAAATTATACTCACTGACAAGAATAAAATCTGATTAAAAGCAATAAAAATCAATTTAACATTAACTGAGCTTGTGTTGAGTTTTTTGTGACATCGCCCACCGAGAGCATCCACTCCATACATGCTACAAAATGGTGGCAGGCTGCAACTTTACTTTACCAGTATTTAACATAATGTCTGCGTGACTGTATCAACGCTACTCTTCCACATACAGATTAGAACATAGCTCATCTAACAAGCACTGAACTTCACCTCAGAAGTATACGTCTGCTTTTCATGAACAGGTAAGATATATGACCAACTCTGTGTAGCCCTAATCAAAAAATTACCTCTCCCTGCGTCTCCATGGTAACCTGGCTGACCCTTTAGCCTGCAGCGACCCTCCATACGGGACTGTGGGCTCATATTAAAGCCTGTCTGTGTAGCATCAGTGAGTGCAGTGCTGTTTATCATTATAAGGCTGGGTAATGACGGGGTGAGCTCTGGTCTTTGTTCACACACGCCTCTCTCATACAGTGTGTAACAGTCAGCAGGGACTGGACAGGCTTCGTACACTCATGCACTGGAAACTCTGACTCCCTGTAAAGCCTAAATGGGAAAAATGCACGATTTTGGTCAATATGCACAATTCTGGTGCAGATATAGCACCGAATAAAACCATTTATAGTTAGCGTATATTATATACAGACTTAGTGTCATTTATAGGAATCTACAATTAGAACTAAGTGTACCCAGATTGTACGGCTGCAGCGATTAATCGACTAATTATGACTGGTCAATTATAAAAACTGAGCTAGGCTTCACACAATAAATACTATATATCGACTTATTGTTTAATACATAACCCATCCACCCACTTTCTTCCGCTTATCTGGGGCCAGAGTCGCGGGGGCAGCAGTCTAAGCAGGGACTCCCAGACTTCTCTCACCCCAGACACGTCCTCCAGCTCCTCCAGTGGGACCCAAAGGCGCTCCCAGGCCAGCCGAGAAACATAGTCCCTCCAGTGTGTCCTGGGTCTTCCCCTTGGCCTCCTCCCAGTGGGACACGCCCGGGATACCCCCCTACGGAGACGTCCGGGAGGCAGATGCCCGAGCCACGTCAGCTGGCTCCTCTCGATGTGGAGGAGCAGCGGCTCTACTCCGAGCTCCTCCCACGTGACCAAGCTCCTCCCCCTATCTCTAAGGGAGCGCCCAGCCACCCTGAGGAGGAAACTCATTTCGACCGCTGTATCTGCAATCTTGTGCTTTCGGTCATTACCCAAAGCTCATGGCCATAGGTGAGGGTAGGAACGTAGATTAAATCGAGAGTAAAATAGAGTATAGAGTAAATCGAGAGCTTCACCTTTGGCTCCACAGTCAAACAGTCCGATGCAGACGCTGCACCGATCCACCTGTCAAACTCACGCTCCATCTTTCCCTCATTCGTGAACAAGACCCTGAGATACTTGAACTCCTCCACTTGAGGCAAAGACCCTCCACCCATAACAGATGGAACAATCATTTTTGGGAGTCAGTATTTATAAAGGGTACTTTTTCTTTGTACTAAATTGAAATTTTTGGTTAATTTTCTGCATTATAATGAGATTTGAGCTGTAGAAGGTTGATTTATGAACTTCTATGACTCATTATAGATACAAACAAATTACTTAACTGTTGTGTTTGGTCATTTGTTTATTGCAGCATTTTTATTTATTTTTTTTTTTAGAAAAAAATTCTAAAAAAAAAAAAATTCTGCTTCATGTTTTGGTTTCAGTATTATCGTTCATCATCTATATATACTTCAGCAATATATCGCACTTCAAAATTTGCTATCGTGACAGGCCTACTCTAAACCATAAGCCTAAGGACCTTTTTATAACAAAAACAGCGGCATTATTACTTCAAAATGTCAATAATCAAAAATACACTTCATTCGTACTCTGTCACTCTGTTTAGAACCGTTCAGTCACCATATTTCAGCCAACAGTGATTTTGACATCCTCTTCAACCCAGCTAAACAAACATAGAAATGTGAAGAAAAAAGATGGTTCAACTCCCTTTGCCGATGAGAACCATAAGAACCAGCTCAGTGACTTGGGGGAGTTGTGTAAAAGCACTTGACAATCCATACGCATTTACTGCTCTAGTATAAAGTAGGGATGGGATGATAAACAATAATATCATTTATCGTGATAAAAACGGTTGACAATAATCGTTTGAGGCACTTTTTATATAATCGTAATAATCGCCAACAAAGATGATCGCCACTGTGTCACCAGAATGTGCAGAAAAAAACTACTTCTCCCTGATGATCTCCTCTAGATCACTGTTGTTTTCACTTATAACAAAGTACAACACTTCAACAGTTGTTTAAATATGGAACCTATTCATAATATTCAAATTGTAATTATTCATATCCAGAACATTTTTAAACTGTCAGCAACAATAATTATCGTGATATAATTGTTAATCAGCCATGATAATCGTGACACCAAATTTCAATATCGTCCCATGCCTAGTATAAAGTCCACTAAAAATACACAATCTTCTAGCATATGGCTAAGTGTACCTCAATTTACCTTTACCCTCACAGAACACATGTCAGAGAGGCGGAGGAGTGGAGGAGTTGAGTCGGCTCAAACTGATGGAGACAATTTGATCAGAGCACTGGTGAAAGTCCCGTATCCCCCACACAGCTGTACATACAACACAACAGAGCGTTACTGTAGAATCTCAAATGGAAGTTCCCAGTGGAGTAATTGCTAATAACTTGGACTGAAGTGAAGAATGAAGCTAAACAGTTCCTCATGTCTTGATTTCAAATACAGTCTCATATTGGCAAAGATAGATGCTCGGGCGTGTTCCCTTGTCACTGTGCATCCCATGGGGCCACTCCATCTCGAAATTATTTACTGTGTGTTTATTGTGCAAAAGGACTGTCACAATAACACATTTTGAAGTGCGATATATTGCAGTAAATATAGACGATAAATGATAATCTTGAAACCAAACCATGAAGCAGAATTATAAGTATTCCCCAAAAAGTATTCGAAATGAGCTGCAAGAAATAAATGCCAGATGCAACACTTACATAGTTAGTTTGTATCTATAATGAGTCATAGGCCTATTGTGCAACGGTTAAAAGTAGAAATAGGTGATATATCCGTCCCAATATCAGTATTGATCAGATATCGAAAATGTAGCCGATATTTGGCACTGATATTTTTTCTAGTCCTTAGAGCATTGGATTTGTCTTTTTGAACAGACTAGTGAGTAAAATGGAAACAGAGAAGCATTTAGGCTAAACATGTGGCTCTATGTTTACACAATCATGTTAAGTCAAATTATTTTGTAACACTCAATACATTTTGTTATTGTTTTTACGTGAAACGTTCATTTGTGAACTTAAAGGGCCCATATTATCCTATTTTCTGATCTATGTTATAATGTTTCCTAATCAAAAACAGACCTGGAGTTGTGTTTTGTTTCATTCACATGTTTAACACACAAACTGCATATTTAGGCTGAGTTCTTCTCTCAAACAGAAAACACCCTGCATATTTAGGCTGAGTTCTGCTCTCAAACAGAAAACACCCTGTTCCACCTTGTGATGTCATGTGGTTATACAAGATGTGCTCCACTGTGTTTTTAAACTCCATACACCTTCACTAAAATCATTTGGATAATTTTAGCCCTGGAATTGCCAGCATCGCTTAAAAAAAGGTAAAATGCAGCTGTTAATTTGAAAACAAACTACCACTTGATGACATCACAAGGTGGAACAGACCATTTTGAGCTTTTGAAAGTAGACAGACTAATAATGCAGGGTTACTCAAACATGTGTGAATGAAACGAAACACAACTCCAGGTACGTTTCTAATGAGATAGCAACGTTCTAACATGACTAAAAGTTCACATGAGTCAAGTTTGTGTAATATAGGACCTTTAACTATACCTTAACATAAAGTTGTGGGCCTTGCAGTACAAAATCCATATCAGACCATTCCTATCATAGCCACATCATAGCAAAATTTCTTCCTTCAAAGTCTGAACTCTGCTCCAAACCACATGCTTTTACTGACTGGCTGTAGACTTCCCAATTAAACAAACCCAACCATATCACTATGTCTTTATTGTGCATAGCTTAAACAGACATGTATGCTAGTGGTGTTATTATCTATATTACAGAGCTATGCACCAAGTGAAGCAAAGCAAGAAATGCCCAGCTGCTGTTTGTTTGTCCCGCATCGTCAGACAGTGTGAGAGAAGCAGCGAAGAAAACGTGTCAAAAACAAACATGTTTACAACCCACTGCCAGATTTTCACATTTCCTCTGCCTTCTGTGCTCAAATTTCAATATTCAGTTTTTCAAATATCCCAAAAAATTCAAATGAGAGTGGCTGCTTTGTAAAGTAAGAACACTTTGTATAAGCTATCTGTTTATGTCCATTACTTCTAGTTTCTATTATAATCAAGATACTGTAAAACTACAATTGCAATATTGTAGTGTGTCATTTAAGACCTGGTTTAGACCTGAAATAGTCCTATTAAAGACTTGGTTTAAATCTAGTGGTACTCCGAAATCCAAATATTTTCTTAGGTGGTACTTGGTTTGGAAAGTTTAAAAACCACTGCTCCACGCTAACTATATAGGCTAATAAAACAACAGTATGATGCTATTTGTGGGTTTCAAGCTATGGCAACAGTCTCCCATCACCATAGCGATTAAGCCATTCAAAACAAATGATTATATCTTTTGAATAAGGAAAGATCCCAAAATCCCCAAATCCTTCAAATTAGGAAAGGAATCATTTGCCTAAAGCCCATGAATATGTTTTCTGACACTACACCCTGACAGCTGATAGTTAACTCCTCTGTATAAGTGTATGGTGGTATGGGCTGCTGGTTAGCTTACGCCAGTATGTAGCTTACACATGTAAACCTACAGCAGCCTGTTCTGGCTATAGTCTTCAGTATGTGACCTGCCAGTGCGCTTAGCTGTGGTGAGACCTTGTACTGGAATAGCCCTGATAGTGTTCCCGTTATAAATGTGTGTCAGTGGGGGAGTTGTTCTGTACACTGTAAGAGCTGGACCGGCTGCTGCCGATCTGATGTGTATTTAAGACACTTTTCCATGACTGTGTAACTTCAAGTGACAAACTGTATCCTTTAAGTCCACTCCAAAAGTACATCCACTGCACTGTTTATTCAATTATTACACCATCTTCATATTTTCTATTGTCACAAACATATGTCTTTACTTAAAACTACAGTGTGAGTGTGAGACTAACTTCTCATGGCATTTTTGCACATAAAACATCCATAATTGAATAACATTTCAGACAAATCAAGCAATAACAACACTATGGAGACAAGCAGGTGGTGTATATCCAGCACCACAAAAGTTACACAGTGCAGCTTTAAATGACATCGACCTTACACATGTGAAACATTGGTCGGCAAATCCAGTCCTGTTCATGTCTTCAGTACAGTAGCGGACTATATGAGAAAGAGCAGCTTTAGCCCCGTGTGTCCTTTGTAGCGAAGAGGAGGAGGAAGAGGAGGAGGAGGAGGCAGCACACACACAAAGACATAAGACTGCGTTCCCACATTCACACACCCTCCCAAGAGAGGCGGTCTGAGGGCTTTCTGACAGACACACTGACAGCCTCAACTCCCCAAGTCACTGCGCTCAAGTGCATGAGCAGAACACAATACAGGGAGATTGTGCAGCTTGTATGGCTGTTTGGATCAATGTGGAGAAAGAAATTGTCGTATTTTTACTTACGTTTAGACAGCATGTGTTGTACTTAAGACATAGTGACTGATATATCTGTGACACTGATAGGTGAGCGGTAGAAGCAGGAACAGTCCACATGAAGAGTTGTGTAGTACTGCTGTAGTTACAATAAAAATGCTTAAAATTTAAAACAAAAATGGTGCCATTCATCGTTGCATATTTGGCCAATCCTTATTAAAAATCCTGTATGTAACTTTTCCGGTGGAGGGTCTGCCACCTGCTTCATGGAGATGTTACTGCTTTGCCAGGAATATTCCTCAGCATCAAAGTTATCTATCTCCATGGATACAAGTCGGGGACACCACCAGGCCAAGTTACAGGGCAGATCTGTGGAGAGGCCATCCCATTCACAGTAAGAATGCATTTTTCTCAAGGTGGTCAAGGTTTTTTAGCAATAAACACACATGTAATTGAATGAATGCAAGATATAGATACATTTACGCCATACTGTGGAACATTTCGGGAAATCCAATAAAATCTCTATGGTGGCGGATCCCTCATCAGACAAGTTACATAGTGTACTGTAACTAATTGATAAACTAATAACCTTTTACTTCCTGTTTTAGGGATGCTGGTGGGTAACCTTCCATTACTGAGATATATTGTGTTATCTGCTATTTGCTGCTAATTCAATAAAGTTTGGCATAGTTAAGCGTAGTGTGGAGTTTGTTTTCTTGTCCCTAAACTGCACATGAAAGCACCTTATAAAACCCCAATGGGTCAACCGTGTCCAGGGTCACAGGTCATCCAGATAGAGATCAGCCATGCCCTCTCCCAGATGCTTTCCGATGGTCAGCGCCTCTGGTTTATGCTTCACAAAGTGGCCGTAAAAGTGAGACGTTTACTATAAGAAGCACTTAGCAAACACACTTTACACATTATAATCACTAAACTTATTTATGAACTCTTTGCTAATTGACTTTCTGTGTCCGGGCTGAACAATAGCGTAGCTGCTTCACCACTTCCCCTTTATGGGCCCGGGGTTGAGCGTGCCCTTAAGCAGTCCTTAAAAAGACTAGGCAAACAGTCCTCTCAGCACAACCGCATGGAAACTGCTTTTGTGGGAAGGCCTCACTTCTCCATATGGAACCCTGCCCCGTCCGAGTGTGGAGGGGTAAGGCTGAGGACAAATGAAAGAAAGCACTTTTGAGGAGGGGACTTAGGAGGAAATGAAGTTCTTAGAGTGGGGAACAGCTATTAAAGGTGCATGTAGATGTAATGTAGTGACTTACAAGTGTGGGAAAGTATTACTGCCTTATTTTATTAAGGTTATGAGGGTGGTCTAAGGCTTTTCCTGCCACTTTGAGCCCTAGGTAAAACAAGTTGGCGTAGTAGTTACAGTGTTGGCATACAGGCCTAACAACATCATTTAAAGCCGCTGTGAAAAACAGAACAAGTTCATTTTAAACAGTTTGCTGTGGTCCAAAGCAGGGCTGGTCCTAGCTAACCACTAGCCCCTAACTTTTAATCTAACTTGTAAAACAGCCATTCAAATGTACCTCAGCTACCTCAGGGGAAGGGGTCCTTGCACCGATGCAAACACATAGCTGCCCGTACCTATGCCCAGCTCAAAAACAAATGTAGGCAGCAGCAGATATTTTACTAATATAGATAAAAAAACAAATGTAATTATTTGAGAGGGATATTTACGTTGCAACACACCTGAGCCCTGTTTCCAATAAAAATGTACATATTATATTATTTTCAATATAAATGTATGGCCTCTTGGGGGCCCTCTGGTGGCCTGAGGGCCCTAAGCAGCTGCTCAGTCAGTTTATAGGCTGGGGCCCTGGTCCAAAGTTATTCCTCACTTACTTTATGCATTCTGAACATCTCAAATATTTACTGAGATGAAGCACTTTTCACAACTTTCAGAGACTAGAGCAGAATTTTGCCATCACGGTAGGCGAACAACAACTAGTATGCTAACAAACACTTTCTGATTAGTGAACAATAAGTAGGGCAAACTGGAGTACCCATAGGAAGCCAAGGCAGACACAGCGAGAACACGCAAACTTGCCGGTCGAGGAACTGAACCTATAGAAACTGTTCTGATTTATCAATTCATCACAAGACCTGCATGAACTTATTGTGAGCTAAATTTTTGTTGAGAAGACAAAAATATCCCATTGGCTGTACAGCTGAACACATTTGAATCCAGATTCAGTTCATTTGAATGGTCACTGATATGCTTTGGTCTTTTTAATGGAGAGGTCCACAGCCAATCCTCTGTCAGTAAAAGCATGTGGTTTGGAGCAGAGTTCAGACTTTGGAGGAAGAAATTTGTCTTTCTGTGTTTAATGGCACTGATTAAAAGTCTGCACTGTTTACGTTCATGAAATTGATATTAAAAACATTTTTTTAAATTGTTTTTAAGGAGCCAAAAAATGTCCAAGTAGCCCCAGGGTTTCCCGCAGAGGTCGGCTAACCACACTGCATCCCAATTATTCCTAACAGTCTATACAAGCTCATTCATAACTATGTTTAATCTGCGGGGTTACTCTGTACCCGTTGTCCTATGAAACCTCATTCACTTAAAGTACATCTGAGTGCACCATGGGTCATCTTTAAACCAAACCTCATTTCCTGGTGGTGAGAGTGGCAGGATATTAATCACGATAAGAGACAGGAAGTGAGGTGAGAGTGAAGCGTGTGAGGTAGCTACTGCACTTCCCTTTTGTCGCTAATGCTGAACGCTAACACTATTACGAGATCTTTTGTCAGCAGCTGCCATGACACCTCTGGGTGCAGTGCTTACATTCTTCGAAACTCTCTGATGTGTCCCACCCATGGTATTTGGTCAGCTGTTGCAACCCAATAAGTGAAAGGCCTTGACCTGCTAACTCTGCTCACCTAATAAACCAAGGCGGCACCAAAAAGTCCCTGATAAAAAAGATACTATTTACAGTGTTACTTTTTTCCATTCTTTGGCATGACACCCCAGTCGTTATCATCGCTCACCCATCGGCACAATGCTGGACACTTGTCTCTGCGTTCTCTTTCAATGCACGGAAATTGGGACTAGAAAACAGTGCATGGCTGAAAGGACGTGAGGCTCCATCAGACAATAGAGAATCTCCCAGTGTTTAGCTAGCACTTCCTCCCGACACACAGCGCTAACAATGAGGCGCTATTATGACTGACTGGGCCTGTTGTTTTAGATGTTAGCATGCCAAAAAGGACGGGGTTAGCCTATGTCTTCTTGAATTGGGATGTGCTGGTATTAGATAATTGTTGAAATTGACAAAGAGGAAAAAGAGTTCAAGTTCAGGCTTTATTTCTTATTTGATTTATTTGTAAAGGGACAGCATATATTAATGAATATTTAAAAATGTAAATATGTAAAGATTATAACCAACGTGGCTAATATCCATCTTCAGTCCCTCGGCATACAACACACTCTCTGTACACACAACACACTCTCTGTACACACAACACACTCTCTGTACACACAACACACTCCCTGTACACACAACACACTCACTATACACAACAACAGAACTACAGTGAAAGTGAAAGTATTTTTAAGCTGTTGCCACACCTTTAGCTGAAGAGATTAAGGTCAAATGGAGAGTGTCCTTTTGACCACTGTCCATTTTTTTCCATTCTCATGTCTATAACATCATCTATAACTGTATTTAACACATTTTTGCCATATGCGATTTATTTCCCCATTGGAAATATAGCTGTGCACATTATAAAGGAAGCAAATAGTGTTCCGATTGCTAGATTGTATATCGCTGGAGCTATGTGTGTGCACAAAAATAAACACTGCCAGACAGCTTCTAAATGAATTCACAAAACTGGAAAGTATGAACTGAAATTTGTAGTTGAAATTTCCAATAAAGATGATTGGGGAAAAAATCTATGAAAATAGCAACATTTGGAAAATAAACTACATACTGATTAAAGAACTGTCTCAGCATTTTGTTTTATTTTATTACCACACAAAAATAAGTACAATCCAAACTGCAAAACGCCAGCTGTCAGTGTCACTAACACCGTTAACTGCCTTGTTTTTTATGACAATCACCACGCAGTAGAAAGAATGACTGCAGGGCTAAATCACACATGACAGATTACTTCAACCCAGTGAGACACATATCATAAAGTCTCCTCATTCATCTCTTGTAGTCGTTTCTTTGTAATATCCTGTGATTTAAGCCAAAGATGCCAAGTACCAACAGTGCATTGACTATTCTGCACACTATTGTTCCCCAATGAGAGATTCGCAAAGAAAAGGGTTTGTTTACATCAGAAGGAATCGTCTCATGGAGGGGTAAGGGGTCTCGGTGGGCCTGTGCAAAGGATCGTGGGTATTTTATTGTACCCAGCTGAGCATTTAAAAGGAAAATATTGGGTAAATGGTGGTTGACGAAAAACACCAAGAGATATGTGTATTTCAGAAGATAAACCGGGTTAATAGAATTTGTTTTAAACTTGTGTGAACTGCTAATTGTGGCAATATTCAATAATAACAGGTTACTCATGACTGGAAAAAATATGGCACTTGGTTTAATACAGCTTTTTAAAGTGTAATTTACTGTGTTGTTTGGATGAGTCTTGTATCCCTTCCTAATCCTAATCCTACTTTTTCCTTAAAGGTGTGACATGTAACTTTTCTGATGGAGGATCAACTCCTTGAATCCATGGAGATGCTACTGCTTGGCTTGGAATGTTTCACGTGGCAGCAAGGGATGCTACCAAATCAAGTTACAGGTCAGATCTGTGAAGAGGCACACTTACCCCATCCTCTCCTCACACGTCTCATGTATTCAGAATACACTGGGATAGGACCCTTTCTACTCTATAGGAACCCTCTATATATAAAACGATGAAGGAAGACCTTGACCAGCCCGTTGCCTCTATAAAACCAATGCACTGAATAATTCAACCAAGATCTAGATGTTAACCCTGTATTCAACCATAGCAAACCGGCGATAGATACTCTTCCAGTCGAAACAAGTCTGGGAAAAGTGAGTGAAGTGTCTTGCCCAAGGAGGCAACATCATCAATCCAGTTGCAATATAGATAGGTAGAATGGGTGAGCGTAAAGAAAACTTAACAAGACACAGGGGAACATGCAAACTCCACACAAAAAGGCTTGGGAATTGAACCAGTGAGATTCTTGCTATGAGACAAGAGTGTAAGCAATTTATACCACAATTAGCCAGTTTAGCATGTTTTGGAATAGGTCATATGGAAGTGCATATTCCAATTTTCCCTATTTTATTACATATATTCAGGCTAGCACGCTTGCTAAGTCTTTTACATGTGCATTTGGGGAGAGAGGGGTGCGCTAATCTCTGTAAAAAAAAAAAAGAAAAAAGTAGGTTGCCGTCCAAAGCGTGGGTGTGCATTTCCCTTTACACTTTTGCATAAAACCCAGTATCTGTGAATTCCGATCCGCTCCTTTCAAATAAACCAAATGAGCTTAAAGCATTGCTACTAGACTGCATCACATCGGAAAGCCCTTTTTTTTTGTCTTTGCCACTTTGCCTATCTGTGAATCCCACTGAGATTCATTGGGGGATTTGCGAGGGATTATGTGTCAGCCCCACACTAAAACAAAGTGTTAGTTCTGCAGGGTTAAGCTCTCTTGGCTGTGTTTATATGTGCAGCTTTGGTTTCAAAGGGGACTGGGACGGTCAAGGGCTCTCTCTCCCATTTGCACTGGGACACACTGTAGTGAAAACCAAGGACAAAGTAACAGTTTGAGTCAGAGCTGGACGACGTGACAAAAGAAGTAATCACGATTCATTTCTCTCGTAGCTCAATCATGAGTTTCGATTCAATTTATTTTGTCTTATTAAAATCTAATAAAATGCACTAATAGATACTAAAATGTGTATCGAAACTAGAAACTCATTTGAGCAGGTATCGATACTAAAAAAGTCACATTCACAGGACAGAAATGACTCCTTCCTGAATAACTTTAGGATGATTTTAAGGACTATGGAACCTACCTGGACGACTGAGGGATTACACAGATATAAGACCACATGGTAATATAAAAGAAACTAGTATTATTTAATGTTGAAGATCACATTCTATTGTCTAAAGAAAGAGCGTTTTTTTATTATCACTGTGGTATCGAAATCGGTATTGAGTATTGAGTCTATTCCTTAGTATCAAAATCAAGTTTGAAATTTTAGTATCATGACAACAGTATTCTACTTCCTGTTATCTGTCAATTCAGAGTCAGCCAATCAGAGCCTGCGACCTTTCCCTCACAGCCAATCACGAGGCATTCTTATGGACTACATACAACCCGCAGCAGAAACACCAGCCTCCTCAGCCTCTCAATCCCATCCTCTTTACCAGCACCACTATCTGGACCATTGGGGAGATCTTATACATACACTTTTATTCATTGCACCTCCTTCATTTGTCCGTGTTTGTTATATTTCCTGGTTGCAATGCGCTTATCCGTAGAACAGGAGAGACTACGGGAGCCAGGCCAAATAAAAAGAGATTTCTGCCGCAGAAGAGCAGCTGACATAACAAACAAAGAGAAAGTGTGAAACAGCAACTAGGGAAAAAAAAACAGTCTTGTCAGAATTCGTAAATTACCAGTTGTCGAGTTTTACTATGTTACAAATATCTTCCGCAATCCACGACTTTTTATCTATTTGAACCAGCATAAAGACTAACTCTTTTTGCCTAAAATAAATCAAACTGGTCAGGTCTATACTAAGCATGCAACTGGGGGCACTAAAAGTAGCTGTTACTTCTCATATTACTGTCTCGAACTAGTATCACTTCATAAATCGACACTTACTTTTACCATCAATGTATTCAGCTACTTCAAATGCAATTTACACCCTGAACTGTGAGCCTGACAACGATTGTAAATACGTCTTCATTTCAGACCTTATGCCAAACCAAAACAGAATCTCACCTTTGACCCCGAAGTGCCGGTGACACCTTACACACAGCTCCCCAGTATGTAAACAACAGTCGCAACAATACTGCTAGTGAAAAGAAGTCAAAGCCAGACGTGTGAAAACAGCTGTAGTTGTAGTAGCAGTAGTCGTCATAGTAGTAGTAGTAGTACTGGTGGTGGTTTTCCATATAATAAGACATACGTATAGCATTGTTAGTAGTGGTAATAGTAGTTATAAGGCCTGCATAGTTATAATAGTGTTGCGTTTAGGTGTAATAGTAGTAGTAGTGGTAGAAACAGTCTGATGGAGTATAACACAGTAGTAGTTTAATAGTAGTAGTAGTATTATAAGTATTCAGTTGATAAGGCAGGTCTTAATACAGATAGTAAAGATTCCATTGTCATAATCCTGTGGTAGTTATAATAGTAGTACAAGAAATTGTAGGTGTTTTTTTTTCATAGTAGTAGTAATGGTAATCTCTCAAGTATACTGTTGTATGTAGTGAGTGTTTACTTGATAAAGCTGCTCTTAATACGTAGTAAACTGCAGCTTGCATCATAAAATAGTAGTAATAGTAGCCGTAGTTGTAGTAGTAATGGCACCGGTAGCCGTAGTATAGCAGTAGTAGCGGTCATAGCAGCAGTTGCAGTAGTCTCCGTAGCTCTGTGGTACATTAGCTCAAAGTACCTTACACTGACATCCATCCATCACACTAAAGAACCTTATTTACTCTGAGCTGATCCAGCCAAGGCCGGGCAGATTAATAATACAGGCTTAAATCTTCTTTATACTCTTCAGCTTATCGATCTACTGCCACTTCCAGCGCATCCTTCAGCCCGAGCCAGTCACAGCCCTTGAGAATGGTGTTAAGATCTCACATTTACCTAGAGCACAGCTCCTCACCCTTATTTTGATTTTGGGAGTGGGTTGTGCCTTTTGGAAAGACGTCTTGTGAGTGACAGGGTGTTTTAGGCAGGGTGACGGATGAAGCGGAGGTGCTGACAGGTGCTTTAATGCCAGACAAACCACCGCTGGCACTATACCAATACGCCCACCTTCAAAAATCAGTCAGCGGAGAGCGACCTGAGATATGGAACTAAACATGAATCTATTATGGATCAATGGAAGCTGTCAGTTTTCTTAAAAAGTGC
>KN483227.1:0-13376 GCA_000787095.1 Periophthalmodon schlosseri | reverse complement strand
CTTTCGTCACGTTTTCTTATCTATGCACCGCTTTCTACATTTACATTTCAACACTTGTTACTCGTTCTATGTTTGGGCTGAGTAATTCAAAAATAAAAATAGAAAATAAAAAAAACGCTTTGATCAAAATAGGTCAGACTGTCTCAAAACACTTTTTCTAGAGTTACAAACATACTCCCCCAAAACATCTAGCATGAAAAATCCAGGCCTGCTTTGTAGTCTTGAGCTGTTATCATGGTAACCCAGCCTTCAGCCGAGCGCATTATCAGCTGCCCTGACTCCAGTTATTGCCTTTAGCAGAGCTTTAATAAGTCAGGCTAACCTACTGACCCAGGCTTAGTGCAGCAGAGGTGGTACGAAGCTCGATGTGGTGACTCCAAAGGTTTAAGGCCTTGTCCTCTGGGGCTGCCACTCACTTTCCATTCACTTTCACTGGGGCTGCTGCAGAGTCTATGTAATTAGTATGAACAGCCACACCGAACCCCGGCTATAAGTGGATTATTGCATGTACATATATAAACGGAGGTGTGTTTTAACACGGCCACTGGCAATTTGAGACATGAATGTACAGTATGTCGAGCGCATGCATAAGTGTAGGATGAGATTACCGTTACTGGAAGCACATGTGGGTTTGAAGACGGACACATTAGTGTGCAAAGAACATAGCAATGTGTATTGGGTGCTAAAACATTATAACTTAATAATATACAAGAATTTGCTTTAATTTCACAGGGATTGTCTTTAAATTGTCACTTTCTAGCACTTTTAAGCATAATTCACAATACCATGCGCCGTCAATTATACAGCGTCAACACTGACTCTGGAGGAAACAAGTTGTCAGCCTCCTAGCATAATTGTCTGAGTCATTTTTCAAGGGTTTTTGCAAAATAGAAAAAGAAAGTCAAAGTTCATGTGCTACATTTCAATTGCTTTTTCATACCAAATCCTGTGTGAAATAGCATTGGAGGTTTAGCACCAGATTCTGGATGCCGTCTCCTTCTAAAACGGACACCTTAGCCTCTACCCTTCTCCATGTCAAGTGCATCTTCACCTTTAATTAAACCTAGACAGACTACAGACTACAGACAGGTATCACTGAGGCTGTACTGACCATGGCCAATCACAGCATGCCACAGTCGCTTACACTCAAATATACACCATGTACAAACCTTGGTCTTAAAATTCTTGGTCTTAAAATGTTCGTATTAACCCGCTCTACATGATCCTGGTGTTTTTATTTCACGATTGCGTCCGTAACTCAAGCTATAAACATTAATAACAGACAAATCAAGGGGCGTTACCTTCAGCTTGGCTCCATATTAGCTCTTTGGTTGCTATGATACTCGCGGATGATACTCGAATACGGAACTCGGCTCCAAATTCACCCCTATAACTGCTCTAGCCTCGATGAGCTTCATTTGACTGGAGCCGAACACTGTGGGTGACGTCACACTCCCTTAGTCCACTTCTTTGTTCAGTCTATGGTACAAATCAGGTTTTAAACAATAAATGCACATATACTTCAGCCAAGGAGCACTGGGCCAGCCTCAGTTTTTGGTGTTCAATTCCAGGCTCAGGGAAGTTGCTAAATGTCACTCCCCACTCTTCACCCCTATTCCAATGGTCTGTGTTGTCAAAAAAAGCCCATAGGCCAGATATATCTTAAAACACACATACACATAATTGGGGCAACAAAATAAATAGGCTATATGAAAAAGCTGTTATGCAAAGCTCTTTAAAAATGTTCTGATGAAAATATAGTTTGGATGTGTTAGTAGCGTAATGAAATCGAGAGACAAGGTGACACAGATGAGACTGATGTGCTGCCGCTCGCCTGTCCCCAGTGTGTAGCATTTGTGTGTATGGTATGTGTGTGTGCATACATGTTTCTATACAGTACAGGGGACGCTCTAGCTGGTGATAAATGAAGACGAGGAGAGGAGGTTTTTAACTGCTCCCTCAGCAGAGCAGCGGTGCACAACCAACAATTAATAAAGATTAGCTCCTGTCTCACTCACTGCACATGTACGTTCTTAATTAAAACAAGGAAACAGGGATGGGGCTTTTCAAGTTGTTTTTGATATAAGGAATGTGGATTGTGAATGAAAAAGGTTTTGTAAAAAACATACAAAAGCTAATCTACAAATTTTGAGTAAATCAAAGCAAAATGGGGATGGAATAACTATATTGAGCCTTGTTGGGATGATCTAAAACTAGGATCCTGGAATTTTCTAGGTATGAGTTAAATATTAATTGACTGCTATGTAATCTTTTGTGTTTTAAATTGTTGAAGAATCTACTAAAACAAATCAATTCTTGACCACTTCCTTAAGTCTTCTAGCTATAAATAAATCATTAGAATTGCTGTAAAACAACAACTGCAGAAACGTTGTTAAAAATATATTATGTGATAAACTCAGACATCTGAATGCATTTGCACGGTGCCCACTTAGGATTCAGCTCTTGTAAAAACACACATCACGTAGCATTAACTAAAGCGCTAGTTAGCCAGCGCTGGGTCGCCGTGATACTCATGTCTGAACCTCAGGAGGGCAGGAGACAAAAAAGCAATTAGACACAGCAGCCACGCGGTCTCACTGCAATAAATCAGGTCTCAAGCAGATGGGAAGATGATGGCTGAGAGCCCACTTTTGTAACTATAATGAATTAGTATTTAGTGTTTAACCTCCAATTTACACCATAAATAACAGTGTTTGAGGTGTGAGGATCCAAAGGGTGCAAGAGAAATTCGGCCTGAAGTTGAGGTACATAGAAGTTTATGGTAAAGTTTTGCTCCAAAGTGAAACAGAACAAAAATAAATGCAATAAGAGAAACAGTAAAGCACGTCATTGTCATATTATGGTAAACTAGTATTTGAGCTTTTAATCGATACAATATCATAATTGTAATACCATGGGAAAAACCTACAAGATTTTGTTCTTGAGTAATCCTGCAACAATAGAGACCTTGCGCCCTCTGCTGGAATGAATATTGCATGGTAAATTGACTTGTTTTATTTACATACATTCAAAGGCAATTTATATAATTTGTCAAATCCAAGACAAATCATATAAAGTGGTGGGAGGTCTGCCACCTGTTTATGTCCATAGAGTTGGTATTGCTTTGCCTGGAATGTCCCACAGCATGGCATTAAACTTGTCTATGTTGCCTCCCCCCCTTTTCCAAGAGCAGTTTTTACTGCTCAAAAATACCTGCATTTTTACTGTGAGGAGGTTGCCTCTCCGCAGATCTGACCTGTAACTTGACCTGGTGACTTCACTTGGAGATAGTATAGTTTAATGCAATACTATGGAACATTCTCGGCAAACCAATAACATCCCTATGGAGACAAAGTAGCAAACCCTTTACAAGAAAAGTTACATAGTGCACCTCTGAAGGAGTTAAGGAGACATTCTGCTAACTTTAGATACTTTCCCTTTATGTAATAGGGACAAAATACTGTTTTTAGGTGATAAAATGAGCCATGTTACAGCAGTAAACAACCTTTTTTTTTGCCCTGGCCTGTGGCGTAGGAAAAGTGAAGTACGGCACAACGTAAATGGGATATCGAACAGCGGGCTGAATGGCTGTATTAATCTGTGCAGCGACACATAGAGCCATAGAAATAATGAGGCTCCATTTGTCTGCAGAGGTCATTAGAGGTGACAGCGGCAGCGAGGAGGAGAATTCTATCATAACCTGAATGACTCACAACAAGGAAATGACAAATCCATCACCTCATGTGTGAGTATGGCATGGCCTCAGGTGTAGGGGCTCTTTGTTACGGTACAGTCATTTTTCCATTTAAATCATTGTTTTTTATCATCAAACTAATCCAATAATCCATGTGTGTTGGACCTGATCCAACACACACTGGTAGATATTGAAAGGCTAATACAAAAAATATGAAAATACCAGGAAATACTAATGACAGAAAAATTGTTGGAATACTTTGCCAGTGCTAATAATTAATTTATACAAGTTTAACCATCTACTGCTGGGTGACATCACAGTACAGTAGGTTGAGTCTTGTCACTAGTAGAAATGATCACAGTCAACATTTGTGAATTTTGTATTAGAACAGGGGTTTACTGTCTCTTGACCCCCGTCTGGGAGTATGACATCATCACATGCTACGATCTGAAAGCCACGAATAGGGTCCAAAGCCATTAAACCTTTTGGGCTATTTTCAAGCCAGGATAAAATGGATCCCTTTGGCAATAGTCAATTACATTATTCACAATATTTAAATTGGAACAGCATTGTTAAATTGCAGTGCATTTAATTAGTATTTTTCAGAATATAACCGAACCTATTGACTCCTGCCTCCCATACTTATCACTACCCTACTAACACGTATAAAATATTCTTCTAGGTTGCATTCTCAGTAGTTGATAACATTAATTATCAGATTGAAAACAGTTCAATCTCGAACTCACAAAAACATGAAAGTATTCCCCAAAATGAGCTCCATCTGACTATGCATCCACATTAGATTGCAGATGAGATTTCGAGGAAGTTGGCTTTCTTCCGGGATCTAAGAAAAACAAGGACAGGATTTTCGGATGAAGAAAATACACATAAAAGCGCGCAGTGTGCTAGGAGAAAGTCCAAATACACACGAGGGATTTTGGTTTAAAGTAATAAGCCCATAATGTGTGAGTATAGGGCTCAGAGTACTTATTAGGGACACAGCAGGAGACACAGTTTTGCAGTAGTCTATAAAAAACCCAGTGTTTAAAATGCCATAACAGCCTATTGCGTATAATGAATCACTGATACAACCTTCATCCCTTCCCCCTCTCCACTCCAAAAACTGATGTGATGACTTGAGTGTTTTCTGTTCAATTTTCTGCTCAGCTAAGCTCCTCTGAACATTATATACAATTACCTGACAGAGTGAGACCTCTTCATGTGATGTAGGATCCCTCAGGATACCACTCCAAGTTCACGTACATCGCACAGAGTGGTGCATCTGCAGAGTGTGTGGGACCACAGGGGAGCGCAGTAGGGCCGCTGATGTTTGATCTCAGTCAGGTGCCCTCTTTCAAAGCTTGTTTTGGACACATCTCAGAATTCGTGAGGCGTTCTGATTTCTTATCTGATGATGCTGTTTTTTATGGTCATATCATATTTATGGTCAACATCAGTCCTTATAGAGAAAATATATGGGCGGGTATTTATCATATTGTGGACAGTAAAATCTGTATACACACTCAATTCATGGGAACCTGTCTCCCTTATGGGGACATGAACCAGGTTCCCATATAAGTTCTCAAGAGTCTTCAACACTTATTCTTCAGCACTGGTATAATTGAATTCAAACAGTTTATTCAAAACGCTGGCATTTTTCATCAGCACATTTGCAGACCTGACAAGTCTAACAGCTTATCTTCACAGAGCTGCATGAGTCATAGGAAGTGAGAACCAGAGGAGCACCAAAGACAGAACTACACGGCACTCGGCACCTTCACATCGATTACATCGTCTTCAGACCTTCAACCCACTTGCACACTAATGTTCAGAGACGTCTGACGGCAAAACAGTCCAATCCACATACGCTCCATCAGTCATTGTAATAATAATCCTATTTAAATGCATGAAGAAATACTGAAGTGCCATCACATGTGTATAAGAGATGGTTTGTTTGGTGAATGCAGACATTTTCTTTACAATCAACAGTGAACAATTGTCTATAGCAGTCACTGTAATCAGCAGGGCCTTAGAAAAGTGTTTATTTGTATGGGACATCTGACACAAAAGGAATATTAACTGTTTTTAAATGAGGAGCTTATACAACATACACTGAAGGGCAGGTGTTACTGCTCTCAGGATGGAGTTTGGACACAAAGACTAAACATTTTATTGGCAAAATACCACGGCTATGTAAATGGTGCTAGTCAAGGACTGGAGATAAGCCATAACTAACAAAAACATAACCTCTTTTGTAGCCTTCACATTCAAAGTACAAGTTTGTGTAAATGTAGGCTGAAAGGAAACGAAAATGAAAATATTTGTACATTATGAATAGTTAGAACTTATAACCTAAAGCTCATAACCTCACATAATGCTAGGGCAAATTAATTTTAGCATAAAAAGGCAAGTTATACATTATTGTCTCTGTTTCTGAAGTGCCACTGGAAGAACCAGTCACTGTGAATCAGGAGAGGAGATTCTATCTCACCAAATGAATATGTTGGGGCAACAGTTTGAAGATTGAAGTGTTGATTTAGTGAACTTAAAATTTTGTTTTTAAGTCCACTTGCACCATGAGAAAGAGCACCTGGTTAGTTCAAACTAAAGGCTTTATAAATAATTAGAAGAGTGAAATATGATAATTTTTTGGGGGATTATTCCCCATTCTCTCTGTAGTAGTCCATAGCCTACATGGTGTGTTTCATGTGTACTTCTTCACGGAGTCTCTCTCAATCCTCTGCAGCTTTGTCTGCAGAGGATCATACTCTCGATTTACTGGTCAATCTATGTTCCTACCCTCAACTGTGGTTATGAGCTGTGGGTAATGACCGAAATGACAAGATTGTGGATACAAGTGGTCGAAATGAGTTTCCTCCGCAGGGTGGCTGGGCGCCCCCTTAGAGATAGGGTGAGGAGCTCGGTCACATGGGAGGAGCTCGGAGTAGAGCCGCTGCTCCTCCACGTCGAGAGGAGCCAGCTGAGGTGGCTCGGGCATCTGTTCTGGATGCCTCCTGGACGCCTCCTTGGAGAGGTGTTCCAGGCATGTCCCACTGGAAGGAGACCCAGGACACGCTGGAGGGACTATGTCTCTCAGCTGGCCTGGAAATGTCATGGCATTCCCCCAGAGGAACTGGAGGAAGTGTACGGGGTGAGGGAAGTCTGAGAGTCCCTGCTTAAACTGCAGCCTCCACTACCTGGCCCCGGATAAGCGGAAGAAGATGGATGGACAGATATATAATAAAAGCAGCTCTTGTGTGCTGTCTGCATCTAACTATAAAGCGTTTTTAGCCTCCGTGAATCAGAAGGTAGCACTGTCAGAATGCTAAATGCTGTTAGCACTGTGAAGGCAAAACTCTGCTCTGGCCTTTGAAAGTTGTGAAAAGGTCTTATAAACTCATTGCTGTGAATAATTAGGATGCTAGGAATGCGTTAGGAAAGTGAGGAATAAATCTGGACTGAACTGTTTAAAATGAAAAACGTTACGTTTTTCACATTTTAAAAAGAATCTTCTTTTCTTTTAATACCTAGCAACAACATAAAACAACTAGCAAATCTAAACCAACAATTTACATTCCACAAGAGGAGCTGGTTGGGTTTTTGCTAAGCTAAGTGGTGATGGCTAAGGAGGCTAACATATGCAGAGTCACACAGGAGAAAATCCCTGTCTCTGGAGGACAGATTAAAGAAGGGAAATAGATGTGTTCTTCAGATTTACAAGGATGTACTCAAGGCTTAGCTTAGCATGTTTGGTTCCACTGCAAACACTGAAGAGCTAAACTGTGAACATGTGTAAATGCAAGTCCACAGAAAATGATGCTAAGTATTGGTACGTTAGCTTAGCATGAAAGAAAATGTATTATAATTTTTCATGAGTAAAATAGCAATACAATACAATCAGAGGGTTTAACCATTATAAGCGTGTCTGCGATAACACACCACATCGACAGTGTGACTAAAGCCGGAGCTAAACCTGGA
This sequence comes from Periophthalmodon schlosseri, assembly GCA_000787095.1. Classification (NCBI taxonomy): domain Eukaryota; kingdom Metazoa; phylum Chordata; class Actinopteri; order Gobiiformes; family Gobiidae; genus Periophthalmodon; species Periophthalmodon schlosseri. The sequence continues at coordinate 5,704 of KN483227.1, read as the reverse complement.
CTGTAGAGCATGACTAAACCAGGATTAAAAGACAACCAAACCACGAAAGCTGAGAATGGTAAGTGGCAGGAGTAGTAGAAGTAGTAGTAGTAGTAGCAGCAGTACTGATAATGCTATACCACTCCATAGTATTTTCAGTAATAGTCAGATTAAATCCTACACCATGTTTAATTGCATTAGCAGTAAAAGTATAGATGTAAGCCTACTTGAAGTAACCCTATTGCTTGTAATAAACTAGTGGTAATTTCTGAAAGATTGTTAGTGTGAAATTGCAAATAAAAATCTCCAAAGTAACAAGGATAACTTTTGTTTTGACATTAGTATTATACATTACTACTATATTAGGCAGATATTCCTTAATTTAAGAAATAGGCTACTAGTTTTATATAGCACTTTTACATCTTCAAGGCACTCAAAGCGCTTTACATCCAGGAACCTCTCACCCATTCACACCAGTGTACACAGACACTGGGCGCAAGGTGGGTTAAGTGACTTGCCCAAAGACACAACGACAGCATTCATCTGTGGGAGCTGGAATCGCTCCGCCAACCTGTGGGTCAGTGGATGTGACTGCTCTACCAATGACGTTTATGTCGAGAGCGGGATTTGAACTGCCAACCTTTGGATCTCACACTCTACCCACTGCGTGTCGCATTGATGCTATCCTCATCCAGGCCTCTAATATAACTATCACATTAAGCAGCATGTTCGTCTCACAGAAGAACGGCTCCGAAAAAGAACACAACGCTTCATTCAGACTGGGTTAGGCTCACACTGACCTTGGGAAAATAAAAAAGGCAATTTACATGCAAATGATAGCGCTGGCATTTGGGGTAATTGCCAGTTGTGGTGTTCACGTAATTTCATACAACAGCACTATATCAAAACTGCAAAATAAACAAGGGAACTGCACGGACAATGAGATACATTTCCAAATCAATGTTCGATAGTTTCAAATTGGATTAAGCAGCCTGGCATTTAGGCTGTAAGCAATTAATCACATCAGACTTGTTTATCTGGGAAAATAGTGTAGATTCAATGGAGCTTCTTGGGAGCGTGTCCCAAGTGCCAGCTGCAAACATGAAGAAACTGAAAATTTGAATCTAAAATTAATTCTCATTCTAAACCGCGCCGAAAATAACACTCTGGTTCTCAATGGACATGTCGTAATTTGTGCAAGAAGAAAGATTTCGAAGAATTTGGGGATAGACCGACTCCTTTCATCTTTTGGTGGTCAAAAAGAATACAAACAAACTACACTACAACAGCAACATGAAGTTTGACCACAACTGCAGAAACTAGATTTAGAGTAAATAAATAAAATACTAATTTTGAACAAAAAAAAAAGTAGTCTTACGTCTAAACAAGGCCAACTGACCACAAATTGCGCATTCAATTGCCATTTACCTAACTTGAATTTGATTAGAACTATATTTTGACTTTTTATGTATGGCTTTTTCTGTAAAACAAATCAAATGAATGAAAAAACTAAAATCTTCATTTGAATAACAGTAAAGTGGAAATGGAGATGAGCTACACTTGTTATGGAAAAATACTCGTTGTCTGTAGTACTGTTTAATAGGTTGCGTTCATGCTCTAGAATTCAATTACATTATTTCACATGAAGAGCAGGGGCTATCTGACGGGGGGAGAGCCACTGTTTTTGAAAAAAATAACCAAACGTATGATCCACAAATGCTAAACCTCACTGAAAGAGATTGCTCCACAAACTTGCCATATTAATCTTATGTCAACACATATATTATACCATAGACCTACCCTCCAGCTCAGTTTTAAGATACAGGGATTAGATTGTTGAGAAGCCAAGTGAACCCGACCTAGAATCGTTTACTTGCTCTTTTATGCATACAGTGTAACAAGCACATTTACAGCTCAAGTTGGATCTAACTTTGAACCATTACAGTTGACTTGTTCTCACCTGAACAGCTGAAAGGCCGAACACAGTGTCTGCTATCGACCGCTTGATTGATTCTCCGTGACTTACCTCTCATTATTTTGTTGTGTTTGCTGTCCCACTGTTCCTGCGTTGGGACCACCACTGTCCCCGGTGGGATGGTTAGCCAAAGTCGAGCAGAACAACATGGCGGCCGAGGGTTAGACGCGCCCGAGCAGCAGACAGAAGAAAGGCCAGAACTAATGAGGAGCACACAGACTATCTACAGAGACAGAGAGAGGGACGAGAGAGCTCACCAAAACACAACAACAACCTCAGAGCCAAAGAGGAGCAGTTCATTTGGCAAAGCGCTCTTCCACTGACCTACAAGTTGGTGATCAATTCCCACTTCCACCAGTGACATTGTGTCCTGGGGCAAGGCACTTAACACACCTTTCGCTTTTGTGTCTATTTACATCTGTAATGAATGTGTGGCTGCTTGATGCAAGGTGCTTGTCCACCAGCCCAAAATGTGTGTGACTTTAAATAACTGAAGAGGTTTTGAGATTAATCCAGCAAGAAATGGTCAAAATGTAGTAGTAGCAGCAGCAGTAGTAGTAGTAACGGTAGCAGTAGTAGTAGCAGTAGCAGTAGTAGTAACGTTAGCAGTAGTAGCAGGAGTAGCAGAAGAAGAAGTACTCAATTTTGTTACTTACGTAAAAGTACAGATACCGGAGAAAAAAAATACAAAAGTCAAATTATCACATGGAAAAATCTACTTAAGTAAAAGTATTAAAGTACCCCTTTAAAAATGTACTTAAAGAGTAAAAAGTAAAAATATTTTGTGCAGATTTTGAGGTCTTATAAGGCATTAAATGATTTTGAACAAATTTGTGCTGAATTTTGTTCAACAGAAATAATTAATCGATTGTTTTTTTTCTTAGCTGTTTTAATTTGTATATTTTTGTTTGCTCAAATTATGAACGTGTTAAAAATAAAACTCTCAGGCTTTTCTGCAGCTCTCAAACTGTAATAAATAAAAGAACACTTTTCAGTCCAGTTCAAAAATGTAGTGGAGTAGATAGTACAGATACCTGCTCTCAAATGTAGTTAAGTAAAAGTAAAAAGTATCCGCTACAGATACCTAAAATTTACTACTTTTACTTTGTTACGTTCCACCACTGGTAGTAGTAGTAGCAGTAGCAGTAGTAGTAGTAGTAGTAGTAGCAGAAGTTGTAGCAGTAGTAACAGCAGCAGTAGACCCAGAAGTAGTGATAGCAGTAGCAGCAGCAGTAAACCTAGTAGTAGTAGTAATACTAGTATTAGCAGTGGTTCTAGGGGTAGTAGCAGGAGTTTGTTTCTTATCTAAATTCATTTGGAGTAAGAACACATACCATATTTTCCGGACTATAAGTCTCACTTTTTTTCATAGTTTGCCCGGGGGTGCGACTTATACTCAAATGCGATTTATATGTTAAATATATGTTTTTTTCTTCATTATTATGCATTTTTTGGTTGGTGCAACTTATACTCTAATGCGATTTATACTCCAGAAAATACGGTACTTGGATTAGACGTTATGTACATCTCTGCTACTTAAATCACACAAACCTACAAAATAGGTACAACACACTCCTGTACTTGATTTGAATAACAAAGTCCAGACTCCACAGTAACCCTGCACCACTGACAGGTGCAGACTGAGCGCCTGCATGTTCCTCACATCTCCAGTCTCCCTCACAGGTCCCACTGCTGCCTGTCTCACATTGAAGTCCGACTCAGGCAGAATGTCTTATGAGCTCCATGAATAATGTATGTGTTTAGACCACTTTATTTGCTCAGCTTGTTTTGGGGGCCGTGAGGAAAGACAGACTTTGATTTAATCTGTTGCAAAGCGAGAAAAGGACAGTACCCAATTTGTAATTCACTGCTAGGAAAAATGGCGGCGTTTACTTAGGGACATGCGGTTACACTCAGATTCAGAAGAAAAAAGGATTTGCATGCAAAGTGCGATAACCTAAATTCAGTTAGTGTGAGGGAGGATGAAAATGTAGGAATCTACAGGGAAATACATCAAACTAAACTACTGCATATACTTTGTCTCATGCTTTTAAAGGATACATCCATCAAAGACTTCATATGGCGACAATACGATACTTGCATTTTTATGGACCTGGTCAAAGAGATTCGTTAAAAAATGTTCTCTTAAACAAATGCAGTGTAAGTCATTGTAAGGGCCATACTGTATATCAGAGTCACCGTAATCTGCTGTAACTTTGATTAAATGTGTGTGTTCCAGTTTTGTTTCCATACAAACTTTGTTGGCCCTAAGAATTCTCACTTTCCTCAAAGCCAACATATCTCAAGATATGCCAAAAATATTTATCAATAACCAGTGAAGAAAAATTGATTATAACAGATTGAAATTGAGGTAATGTGGGCGACAGTAGCTCAGTCGGTAGAGCGTTTGTCCACTGAGCCGAAGGTTGGCGGTTTGAATCCCGCTCTCGATGTAAAAATCATTGGTAGAGCGGTTAAATCCACTGACCCACAGATTGGCGGTGTGATTCTAGCTCCCACCTGTAAATGCTGTCGTTGTGTCCTTGGGCAAGACACTAGCCCACCTTCTCCCCCAGTGTCTGCGTACACCGGGGTATGAATGGGTGAGTGGCTCCCTGATGTAAAGCTCTTTGAGTGCCTTGAAGTTGGAAAAGCGCTATATAAAAATGTGACCTTTTACCATGTGACAGGTTAGAGGGTTTTTTTTTTTTACCCTTTTTGGTTTCAGTTTCAGAGCTGGTTTTAGTCGTTGGGACGGGCTACCCAAGTGAGAGATTCATGTGGGGCTCATCTTGCTTTCTGATTGGTTAACCGGCTTGAGAACCAAAACACCAAATGACAACATGAACAGCTTGGCCTTCAAGTGCAATATATATAATTTTAAATGAAGAATAACTTAGCAGCTATAATTTGAACATGTTTACATCATATCTGGGGACATAAGTAGGTGATACTTCTGACATTTTAAATACAAATTCTACACACCCTACCTTAACATATATATTGTTGGTTATATAGTTAATTATGTGCGTTTACACAAATAACCAAAGCCTGTACTGATCAAATGGGTGAGTGGCGTGTGTTATCTAGAGTCTATACCTCATCACAGCACGTTATGGGGTCCATTATTGATTAAGTTACTGCAGAGATAAGTCCATCCGGAAGGGAAGACGGGCCTCGTGCAGAGCTGCCTGTTCACGTGCCACCTCAATGTCCTCAGCTGGGTGTCCATGTTATTTCACCATTAAACCAAAGTGAGCCAAATAAAAGAGTTGTTGTCGATTGAAATGTCAACCCACTGTTTGTTTAAATTGTCCCCGGAAGTTTAAAGATTGGGAATTACACGTGACGAGCAGGACATGCAGGCAGACAGCTGAAGATAAGGTTCACCTGACAGCACGAGTAAACAACGAGCCTCCAGATCCCACATACTCTGTGCTCTAATAGCACTGATGTTGAGTTGAACAGGCAAGTTTAAAAACAAACTGTATCAAGCAGAGGGCCAGATGTGAGGCAGTGGTGGTAGTAGCTGTAGTAGCAGTAGTAGTAGCAGTAGTAGTAGCAGCAGTAGCAGCAGTAGTAGTAGCAGCAGCGGTAGTAGTAATAGTAGCAGTAGCAGTAGCAGTAGCAATAGTAGTAGTAGTAGTAGTAGTAGTAGTAGTAATAGCAGTAGTAGTAGTAGTTGCAGTAGTAGTAGCAGTAGCAGCAGCAGCATCAGCAGGGGCATTAGTAGTAGTAGTAATAGTAGCA
>KN483226.1:4032-15226 GCA_000787095.1 Periophthalmodon schlosseri | reverse complement strand
AAGAGTGGGGAGGGGGGAGGGTGGGTGAGGAGGGGAGAACGGGTGAGGAGGGGTAAGGAGGGGTGAAGAGAGGGGTGACAGTGCAGAGGAGGACAGTGCTTCCTCTCTGTATGTGACTGTGCTTTGAACACTGTGCTCTGACACAAAGGGTGTCAGAGGGTGACACCGGTGGCACCCTCAGACCCTCACTCTCCTCCACCCTCAAACCCTCGCTCTCTTCTACCCTCAGACCCTCACTCTCCTTGACCCTCAGACCCTCACTCTCCTCCACCCTCAGACCCTCACTCTTCTCCGCCCTCAGACCCTCACTCTCTTCTACCTTCAGACCCTCGCTCTCCTTCACCCTCAGACCCTCACTCTCCTCTGCCCTCAGACCCTCACTCTCCTCCACCCTCAGACCCTTGCCCTCAAACCCTCGCCCTCCTCCGCCCTCAGACCCTTGCCCTCAGACCCTTGCTCTCCTCTGCCTTCAGACCCTCGCTCTCCTCCGTGTGTGAGTTTACCTTTGTCACACACACCTCAGACACTCTGCAGTTTTTTTTAATGCATTTGCATTTGACCCTGTTTTGGGTAGATGGGGGAAGTGGAGTGCCCAGACACAGGGAGACATGCAAACTTCACAAAGAAAGGCCCGAGCGAATCAGGAATCAAACCCAGAACCTTCTTTCTCTGTTAATGTTGTTGGTTGATAATTAAAGGCCATGTATCTGATTTGTCTCACCCCAGTACAGATATAATGTAAAAGCAGCTCTCGAGGTCAAAATAATTCATTTCCATTGTCCATTAATCAGGAAGTGCGTGTTAGCATGCTAGTTGTTGTTATCAAGACTATGACGGCAAACTCCGCTCTGGTGTCTGAGAGTTGTGAAAAGCGCTTATAAACTCATCGTGGTGAATAACTAGGATGCTCTTAATGCATAAGGTCAGTGAGGAATAACTTTGGACCACTGCAAATGAACTAGTTCTGTCTTTCACGTTTCTAAAACAGTAAAAATCAGGTCCAGACACTTAAAGTAACGGGACTCACAAAAGTGCATTCGTCAGGCTGGGGCCTATAGGCCGGAGCTTCATTAATGTAAATGATGTGTCAATATGGCTAACCCATTCACACGTGTCAGCTGGCCTCCGAACAATGCCTCCTCCAACTTATGAACTCCGCCGCACCCCTCCGCCAGTCCATAAAACGCCTGGCCCCTCCCCCCCGGCTCGCCCGACTCCGCCCCCTCCCCCGGACCACCAGATGACACAGATGGGGCGAGCGCAAACAAAGGCGGCCCCTCCTTTGTACACACGGCGCCCTTTCAAAAGCCATTCATGCAACAAATTGGGTAAATGTGGCCAGATCCCCTCCCTGCTAGCATCCCTGCTAGCATCCGTGCTAGCCTCCCTGCTCTTTTTGGGGCGCACCGTACGTCGCAGTAAGTGAAATCAGATTTACGTCTGACCTGGGGCCTCGAGGGGCAGAGCAGGAAAGCACACAAATATTTTATAGACTGGTTAATGCAAAACAGTCCTCCACAGAAGTTTGGGGCACTTACGCAATAACAACTCATTTAATAAACAAAAACACAATTTTGTCACAGCTGGGAGGTCTTTTTTTTTGTTTTTTTGTTTTTTTTAATTTGATGTGGAAATGTTTATCCAGAATAGCATGATTTACTTGCTAGTTTGAAATGAAAAGAGGCTGGCCCTGGTACCTGATCATGAAGCATAAAGGCCCTTTAGCTTAAAATATTCTACGCAAAACATGTAAAAATGGTTAATCACTTTCTGGACATACGAAACAGCAGAGGGCGCAGGAATAAGGAGAGTAAATGAGGCTAAAACCAATAGCTGGATCAATCAGAATGTCTTTGGTGAGGGTGTGTGGACTTTAAAAACATGGAGGATCAGTTTCCACAACATAACATTAACCTCTGATATGGATTTATTTTCTCTGCCAATATCAATATGCGATATAAGTCTTGTTGTTCCTTGAACCTTGATGTAATTGATAACCCATATTTGCCAAAATCGGTATTGAAACATGTTTTAAAGCCCACAGATTGTAATAAAGTTTTAAGTAACAAAACTCATTTTCTCAGATCTTGCATAATTAGTTCTACATTTTACAAACATGTCACCATCGCCTTAGCTTCATTCCTCTTTTGTTTTTATTCAAAATATCGGTTCAGTATATGATGAGATCTTGCAGATGCCCATCCTGGATATCAGTGATGTTTGCACAGATATGACTCTTCTTAAATCAGAAATTTATTTGCTTTGGGGCTTTATTTTTTTATGTGAGTTATCTGATCCAGAATATCAGACTAGCCACTTGATGCCTCTTAAGCTCGTTCATCTCTCCCTTTGCTTCCCTGTAGGTCATTAAAGCACAGACCCAGACTCTCTTGCATAGACCCTGTAACCTCCCTCCGTCTATAGGCCCTGTACTCTGCCTCCTCTCCGGTTCCTCTTAGCTGCACACTAGTGCTAGCACTGCTACTGCTATCTGCATACAGACACATTTGTCATCATTAGCTTGGCGCTGACACTCCGCACCCTGCTCCTCAGATCCCTACACCCTCCATTATGAACCCTTCAGTCCTTATTTAAGCTAACAGCGGCTAATTTTGTCACCCCCAGCTTTGGTGGCAGACATTTTGCAGGACTAGGATGTGGTTTGAGTTCTTCGATTGGACTGGTTGTGGGTTTTTGGGTTGGTACTACTTTTTGCGGCATAGAGAGAGGGATGTGGGGACAGGCAGGGCAGGGGTGGGGTTAAGGGGTCAGTGGGCAGATGATGACGACGCCCACTGGACTTTAGCTGGTGGTCACGCTGCACATATTGAGATTAATTACAAAGCTGGTGCTAGTAGTAGCGGGAGTAGTAGTAGTAGTAGTAGTAGTAGTAGTAAATTATGATCATGTTAAAGGTGCACTGTGTAACTTTTGTCCATGGAGATCCAGACTGACTCCACAATATGGCATTAAATGTATCCATCTACATACAGTCAAGCAGGTGACGCAACCAGGCCAAGTTATAGGTCAGATCTGTGGAGTGTCACGTCATAATAGAATGTAAGGTCTTTTTGAATCTCGATTAAAACACTTTCAGTAACATAATAAATGAGCCATGTTATAATGTTGTTACCTCCTCAAAAACATATCTGGAGTTGTGTTTTGTTTCATTCACACATGTTTCAGTAACACTTTATTATTAGTCTGTCTACATCCCCAAAGGTCAAAATGCTCTGTTCCACCTTGTGATGTCATGAAGTGGTAGTTTTCAAGTTAACAGCTCCTTTTACCTTTAGTTCAGTAGAGATTGGCAATTCCAGGGCTGAAATCATCCAAATGATTCTAGTGAAGGTGTATGAAGTTTAAAAACACAGTGGAGCACTTCCTGTATTACCACATGACATCACAAGGTGGAACAGAGTGTTTTTGGTTTGAGAGAAGAACTTAGCCTAAATATGCAGGGTTTGTGTGTTAAACATGTGTGAAATAAAACACAACTCCAGGTCTGTTGTGATGGGGAAACAACATTAGCACAGAAAATAGCACAATAAAATCTCCATGGAGACACGCTAATGGTTTCTTCTCACTGAGCCTCTGAAGTTGTATTTGGAGTGATTCATGTTTGAGCCATCTTTAATCTATAATTTTCGAGACGCCATTACACTAAAGGGCCCTGCACACTAGGTGTGGTGTAGTATGGTCCTGTGGAACGTGCTGCAGTCTGACAGCAGCTCTAGAACATGAGAGTGCAACACCAGCACTTTGCGTCTGCCCTAAGAGATGCTAATAAACCCGGCGCCGCTAGCTCACTCTGCTCTTCTGTACAACTCAAACTTCTGTATAATACAATTCAAATGTATGACAGAGGCTTTACCTGGAATGTTCCACAGTGTCATTAAAAATACTCCCCCAGAGTCTAAAACTCTCCCCCATAAGAACATGAACTAAACACTGTTGTTGTAGGGTTGTTAAAAGTATCAAAAATCAGATCCTAATCGATCCAAAAACTAGTATCAATACTAGATTCTCATTTTTCGCAGGTATCGATGCTAAAAAAGTCTCACTGACAGGACAGAAATGAACCTTTCCTGAATAGTTTTAGAATGATGTTGAGCTGTATCTTTCACAAGTATAAGACACATAGACTAGTTTACGCCCATGGACCACTATGAACCTACTGGACACTGAGGATTACACAGATATAAGACCACATGAGAATAGAAAACAAAGTACTACCATTTAATGTGGAAAATCACATTCTATTGTCTAAAGAAAGAGAGGTTTTATTATCATTGTGGTATCAGAATCGAGTACCGAGTCTATTCCGTAATATCAAGTTTGAAATTTTAGTATCGTGACAATACAATATGTTCCTCCCTTTTTTTGTCATTCACATAAAAGTAATTTCTCTGTTCAAAAACACTGAGTACATATGAAAGTACAGGCAGTACGTGACATTTAAAGTATTTTCTGAATCTGGAAATATTCGTTCTCTTTTGTCCAATTCCAACATTCCCAGTTCTTTCCTTGGACAAACTGAGCCGCTGGAATTGTTGCCAAATGGATGCAAATAGATTCCTGTCATTTATCTTGAGTGTGACAGCAGCAGCATATTGTGGAGGGGAGGGGGGAGGGGCCACGTACTGCCCAAACAATCAATTACCTCTGATCACTCGCACTCCGCTCTCACTAAGCGCTCCGTCACCGCAATAGACAGCAGACGGATGGGGAAGCTAAACATGCTAATGCTAATGCCCTGTGGAACATGATACAGTGGCTAGCGGAGCGTGCGCTATGAAGTTTGACAGAAAGAGAGAGAGACAGAGAGAGAGAGAGGGGTGAAAATGGAAGAGGTTAGAGGAAGAAGAGAATATTTAAAGGGCCTGTGTTACTCATTTTCTGTACTTACCTTTTGTTTTCATATGTCCAAATTAAGTCGTGTAAAAATAATAAAATATAAGTGAAAGTGTTCAGAGTTGTGTTTATTCTGATGAGCACAGATCTGTGTGTGAGCCTCACTCTGTTACTTAAATATCCTTATTAAAGCAGGAACAAGGAACCCAAACAAACATGGCGCCGCAGACCTCGGCCTGTTTCAGCTGAAATAACAGAGGGAAAGATGTTTGTGCTTTTCTCTCAACTGGATTTAAAGCCTCAATTTTCAGCCAAAAATGGACCAAATGAAAGAATGTTGTTTTTGCTGTTTTTGCACTCAAATCGTATAAAAACCTGCAGAATGTTCTGAAGTATGGTTTTAAGTTTCTATTTCCATGAAATCAGGTGATGTTCCACCCCCAGAAAGTTACATACTGTAGCTTTAAAAAAAGTTTGATTTTTCACTTTGTTCCGCCGTTGTGACGCTTCGACCAATCAGATTCAAGTATTCGTCATGATGTTCCGCATTTTCCCAATAACTTTCAAAGAGAGCTGTTCCAGAGTGATAAATGTGTAGAACCTACTTCAGAAAACTGCACAGATCAGTCTGGTGTGAGGCGTAAGGCGGGAGGCGTGAGGCGGGAGCCGGGTGTGAGGCAGGAGCCGGGTGTGAGGCAGGAGCCGGGTGTGAGGCAGGCGTGACACCCACAAATATAGTATCACTATTTTCACCTACAATATAAACTCTTTTAATGCCCAGCTGATCTGATCCATGAGTCGGGAACATGTTTTAGTTTGACCTTTAAGCCCCGCCCACTTTGTCCTTTTGCCGCTGTGATACTGCACCATGACACAGAAACTACTGTCTGGGATAATGAGCTGTTTTCTTATGGTTCTCACATCTCTGCTACTGTATAGTTTTTTCGGTGAGTCTTTAAACTGTACCATGACAGAATCAAGTGTCTGGGATAGACTCAGGCAGCTGGTTTCCCATGATTCTTAGTAACAATGATTGGATGAGAAGGTGAGCCTGCCTGGAGCTGTTGTATCAGTTATTACCAGAGCAAACACAGTGTAAAATGAACGGATTATATTTTACAGTCTCATTTTATTCTTATTCAGAAGCTTTTACCAAACAAAGCCTGATGTAAAGAGCATTTATCTCAGAAGAACACATTCAAATGAGGAACAGGCCCTTTCAGTGTGTTTAAAATAGAAACAAACATTAAACCCAAACCTCTCCGAGCGTATCTCCAGTAGCTCTTGTAGCTCTTGTGCATTGATCTCATAATATATAGCGTCCCCTGTGGTGCTGTGGACTGACTCATGGCTCTTGGCTCCATTAAACAGCTGAAAATGACCCCATTGAATAGACAGGCTCCGGCAGGGGTCCTCCAGGCACCGCGGCCCCCAGCAGAGACGCCATATTGCCTGGAATAATAAAGCCCCCTTATTATTAAAAATCCCAATGATAATTTCATTTTGTGTCAAATAAAATGACAGCGGCGGATCCCTGGAGATGAGGATATGAGGCCGTCCCTCGTCACGTCTCAAGTGTCACAGACTTAATCCAATCCAACCCAAATGTGTCAGCGCGTACAAGCACCCTGCCTAATCTGCACATTAGCCCACAAGCTAGCGGCTAAACTCCCTTTGTATGAGGAGCCAAATGAGAGCATTTTTAAAGGTACCGCAGTACTTTTAAAGTGATCAAAATAAATATATTTTTTTTAGCTTTCTCCCATGTTATAACGTTCCCTCATCAAAAACACGTCTGCAGAGGTTTTAGATGTCATCCATGCGTGTTTGAGTAATCTAGCGATCTCTCCTGGGCCTTATTCAAACCGTCCTTATGGTTAGCAGTGCGAGCCTGTACATGGCTCTGCCCACAAGCCTATGTCAACCATGCTCTCACACAACAATTCTCCATAAACCCCCCCAAAAAGCCTATGTCACCCATGCTCCCACACGACAGTTCTCCATAAATATACAAAAACATGATACAAAAGTGCAATATGTGCCATTGTGTTGTGCTAGTGCTCTGAAGGAAGAGTGACTTAGCAAAAACAATAGAGAAACTTATAAAACATGCTAATGCGTTGTTTTAGCAAATATAGTATTTTCAAAACAATAAAAGGAACATGGTGATCTAAATTTGTGTTACAGTTAATGCCCCATAGAAGTCAAATACCCCCTCTTTAATTGCAAAAACATTGGACATGATGGGCAAGTTGTTCTGTTATTATATTGCAAAAACATTGGACATGATGGGCAAGTTGTTTCTGTTATAATTCAGTGTTTTGGTTCAAAATGATTATCCAATCAGAAAGCAGAATGAACCTCACATGACTCTCTCATTTGGGTTACCAGTTTCAATGCTGAAATCCAGCTGGTTTAAACCTAAAATGCCTCTCTCTGATCTGATGGTCACTACCTAAACCCCAGCACCTGGAGCCAATCATGACTCAGTGCTAGTGCAGCCTCTGCAGCTCAGTGAGTGAATTCTGGAGGTTCTTTCACATGAGGCCTGTCCATATACTGACAATGAGACACACTTGTATGTGTCTCTATCTGCAGGTGAAGGCTCTGGACACAGGGTCAGCTGTGACTGTAGAACCTTTGTAAAAACAGTAAGAGGCAGGACATGCACAGCTCCTTTACCTCAGAAATTTGCGTTCCTATTTTTGCACATTTCTGATAGATTTTCATAATATCATCATTGGGATAAGTAGAACAAGATACATATGTTACTATTCCCCTGTGCCCTGCTCTCACTACTACACACAGTCCACATACGCTGGCATAAATCAACAGGATGACCTCCACTTCCCCTGGTCCTCCTGCAGTCTGACCCCGCCCTCCCCGGCCCCTCTGCCCCATTAGAAGACCCTTTGTGCCCCCAGCGCCCGGCCACACTCCCCCATTCTTCTCCCCAGCTCCGGAGCTCCGTCGGCGGGCACAGGGTACAGGGTCAGCGGCACTTATCCAGGCCTTTGTTGACACCACTCAGGCCTTTGAATGACTCACGCCTGAATGTTCGGATTGTTTGGCAGGGCCTGAACACGCCGCAGTGTTGGGGAGGTTAACTACTGCGCGGATAACACGGCTGTAGAGGTTTACCAGTGCGTATGTGTTAAAAAATCATCAGGGTAAAGTGCGCGGGGAAAATGCGAAAAGCCGTCGCTATGACGACAACTCTGAATTAGCTAGGAATTAGTCATTAAAATGTTGACGATTTGTTGACGAGGTCCAAACAGAAGTCAGATAATCACTTTGAGCTGCTCCCATCTGTGTTAAATATGATTGGCCTATAGAACGTTGTGATGTCATCTGAAACAAAGCGATCGGCTCACCCAGGTGCATTCTGGTCTACCTGCACGGGCCCACTACCCCCCACGTAAACCAACTCCACAAAAAGATGTTAAGACATAAACAATTTGAAATAATTCTAAACCAATTGCTTGAAAATATGAACATTGTAAAAATATATTCTGAACACTAACAAAAAATCATACAGAAACATGAAAAATCAGCAAAGAAGTAAATGAATTTCACATAAACAAAAATAATAAACAAACAAAACAACAACAAAACACCTTGAGTCCTTCAGAATGATTTTCAATTTGAATTAAAGTATAAAACTAAACTTTGAACCTAATCACACTGTGTTATACAGGGATCAGTGTTGCTTTTAATCTCTTGATATTTTAATCTAATTTTTAATCCAGTTTCATCTAATCCTAGTCTACGAGGGGTTAATGCGTCTGCAGACCTGGTCAGACTGTTTGTTCCATTTGAAATGCTTTTATAATCAGAAGTGTGTCCGTGTCCTCGCTCACGAAGATCAGATCAAGACTTCTGGACCATTCGGAGACTCTGCTGGTTCTAAAGTACATTTGTGTCACAGCGGGTCGAATATTTGCCATCAAATCTAAGGTCGCCGGTTCATACCTCACCTGAATTTGAACTGCTGTTGTGCCCCTGGGCAACGCGCTTCATTGACAGACTGTTGCTGCTTATGACAGAATGGGCATCTGATGTAAAACCTGCTAATGCGGTTTACTTACATTTTGATCTCACCCCCAGATACGTTCAGTGGCACAAGAGCGAAAACCCTTTATAAACTGACCTTAATAACATACGAGCCAATTCAAAATGAACAAATGTTTATTAAGCATGATTCAGCCTTAGTAACTACCAGCACTCACGCCTCACAGAAAGAAGGTTCTGGGTTTGATTCCTGGGTTGCCTAAGCCTTTCTGTGTGGAGTTTGCGTGTTCTCCCTGTGTCTGGGTGGAGTTTACATGTTCTCCCTGTGTCTGGGTGGAGTTTACATGTTCTCCCTGTGTCTGGGTGGAGTTTGCGTGTTCTCCCTGTGTCTGGGTGGAGTTTACATGTTCTCCCTGTGTCTGGGTGGAGTTTGAATGTTCTGCTTGTGTCTGTGTGGGTTTCTTCCTCTTTCCCCCATCAACCTAAAACATGCACAACAGGTCAAACCCTCCAGCTAAGCTACTGCTGACCAAGACTAGCTCAAGATCTGGAGCTGGGTCCCCGAGCGCTGGGACCTTTATGAGAGAGGTTCAAACCAGTTACCTCTGGTTGGTGAGCAGAAACTTTACCCAATGCACCACCATCACCCCATATTAATATTCTTCCAGCGATCTATTTTTAAAACGCCTTCACAAAGCGCTACTTCCACGCGCATTCCAGCAACAATCCCCTGTTTTTACCATTGCAAACCTCCTCGTATCCATTACAGTGAACACAGAGGAACACACTGAAGACATGTGGACCGTCCAGACAGCGCTCTGACGGAGGCTGAGTTACTGCGATACCCGCTCGGACATATGCTTCGGATTACGAGGTGATAATCGCAATGAAAATCCCCCTCGCTATCACGCAGCAGACTGCGAGAGGGGCCCGGACGCGGAGCTGAGCCCAGACACGGAGCTCCCAGGCTGGGGGAGAGGAGAGGGGAAGATGGGGTAGGCCTGGTTCTAATCAGGTGCTCTATACCTGCAGAGAGAGGTAACATTATCAAAGACTTTACATACCAAGAGTCCGACTTTATGTGGACACGAAAAAACAGATACGTGAAGGAATGGAAGCATAAAAATCCAAACAGAATCAAAAAGAGAAAAATGTAAATATGGAGTAGCGGTGGCGCAGCGGGTTGAGTGTTGGCCCACTAACTAGAAGGACTGGTTCAAATCTCGTACAAGTTCCCTCATCTTTATTGGATAAAACAATTTAGGTATAAGTTTTGGTCAAATTAATATTTTGGGTAAAGTGTCTGTCCACCAACCAGAAGATAACTGGTTCAAACCTCGCCCATACAAGTCTGCCTGTGCATGAATACAGTCTAAGCAAAACTACAGTGAATAGAAAATTATTATTATAAGGTGGTGATGGTGCAGTAGGTTGAGAGTCTGCCCACCAACCAGAAGGTGAGTGGTTCAGACTTTGAACTCCATGCCGGCCCATGTTTACTGAATCAATACAATACAAGCAACATTAGAACACAAAGAAGAATATTAATATGAGGTGATGGTGGTGCAGTGGTTGAGTATCAGTCCACCAACCAGATGATAACAGGTTTGAACCACTCTCATCCAAGTCTGAGACATAATTTAAAGTCTAAACTGAAATAAAACCAGGAGCAGACAGAAGCAGCGTGGTCTTAGGTCAGCCATGGCCTTATGAATAAAAGTCTCTATAGGCTCCTTGTTTTCTACATTTACAAGAAGCATTTATACATTTATAAGAAGCACATTTTTAAACCACTCATGGGATCACACACACATTCACTCACCACTGTATGCAGACCTGTGAAGGGTCTTGCCCAAGGACACAACAACAGTATCACATGTGGGCAAAATGCTTTTGGTTTATGTGGTCAAATATAATGATAAACATGATACGGAATGTAAAATAATTCTTTTGTACATAGGTGCAGGTATGACTGCGTCTCCGTATTTAATTCTGCTTGAAAACGAAACAGCCTCGGTTCCAGAGGCCAGAGCCCCGTGCGTCTTCTGCCTGGTAACAGAGGACTTAATGGGACTTGGCGGCGGGTGCTGACAGGCAGCGATCATAACGGGAGTCACCGATCTATCAGGACCCATCCGCAACCTCCACACCCGTGCACCCGCCTCACCACGTGCACCCGCCTCACCCCCGCGCACCCGCCTCAGCCCATGTGCACTCTTCTCACCCGTGCGTCAGAGGGCCGTGTGTCTGCGCAGGCCCGGGGTGTCCGCTCGGATGCTCCCTGTGCCCCGTCACCAGAGCGCGGTTCACGTGAGCACAGCAGCAGCGC
>JACM01035948.1:0-45036 GCA_000787095.1 Periophthalmodon schlosseri | reverse complement strand
TATGGACAAACAGTTAAATTTTAGTTTCATCACACCACAGGACCTGTCTCTAAAAATTAAGGCCTGTCCCTCTTTGCATTTGCAAACTGTAATCTGGCTTTTTTATGTTTCTTTTAGAGTAATGGCTTCTTCCTGGCAGAGTGGCCTTTCAGCCCATGTTGGTACAGTACTCATTTCACTGTGGATAATGACACTCTCTTACCAGCTTCAGCCAGCATCTTCACAAGGTCTTTTGTTGATATCCATCTCTGGAACACAGAACCCATCTCCTTCCTGAGCTGTATGATGGCTGAACATTCCCATGGTCTTTATACTTATGTATAATTGTTTGAACTGATGAATATGGCACTTTCAGGCATCTGGAAATTGCACCCGAGGATGAATCAGACTGTGCAAGGCCCACAATTCTCTTCTTGATATCTTGGCTGGTTTCTTTTGACTTTCCCATGATGTTACACAAAGAAGCAGTGTGTTTCAGGTGTGGCTTCAAATACATCCACAGGTGTGTCTCTAATGAACTCAAATGTTGTCAATAAACCTGAAAGCTCAGAAGCTTCCAAAGACATGACATCATCATCTGGGTTTTCCCAGATTATTTAAATGCATAGTAATCTTGCTGTATGTAAACTTCTGACTTTGAAGAAAGTAAGGAAAATTGACAAAAAAAAAAAAATCTTTATCTAATTATTCTGGAATTTAGCAAATAGAAATAATTTTGGTAATTCTAATTGACCTAAAACTGAAAAAGTTTTGTCTGATTTCATGTCAGAAATGAGAAAAAAAAGCATGTGTCTTTTTATATAGCGTATGTAAACTTCTGGTTTCAACTGTAAAGGACCCTCCACCAGAAAAGTTACATAGTGCACCTTTAGAGATATTTTTAGCTTTTTGTGGCATTATTTTGTTGACATTTTATACAGAAGCCAATGGACAATATGGGTTTATTCCAGTAGCCAGTTGGTCCAGTATCAGTAGACGTGAATTTCATTTTGAAAGTGAATATCAATAAAATGATAGAATTGGTAGCCACCCACTGTAAACAATGATATAATATTTGGCAATTGACGAATAGCCTTATAAAATGTTGCAATGGGTCTTAAAACCAAACTGGGACAGAGTTAAACTTGCTGAACATCCTGAATGTTCTGACTAAATTAGCTTAGTTGTTAGCAAACATACAGTCCCTTATATTTGCCCAGTACCAACAGTTTTCATTTACTTTCAAAAGTCTTTGCAAGTAGTGAATAGCAAACACTTATGACAAATTTCAATCAATATGGTTTACATTATGTTAACATTTCCAGCATATAGACTTAAAAATCAATCAACGCTACATGATATGGGAAAATAACTTGCATAGGGAAGCAATTTTTGCATTTTAGCATATAGGCTAACAGAGGAGTAAATCTGTGACTTCCATACCAACATACACATTTTCTAAGCTTATTGTTGTAATATTTTACACCGTAGTTATATATACTCAGTTACATTTACTTGAGCAACTTTTTAAAGAAATTGTTATTTTCAGAGTACTTTTCTAGCAGCATACTTTTACTCCTACTTGAATAATATTTTTTTTGAAGTTACAGAGCTCTTACTTGAGTAAAAGTTTTGGTTCCTCTTCCCGCTGTGAGTAAGTTTACAAGTGACAAAAGCTTTATGTTGACAAAATGAAATGATTTGAACATTTGTGTTTCTTGCACCGCTCCTTCAGATATGATTTAGTTTGTCTCATTTTTGTGTCTGTCCTTTGTCCAGATTTTGTGCATTACCGGTATTTAATTTTTTGTTTTTCCATTTCCATTTACTTCAAATTACTGATGTTACGTTCTGACAGTTACTCTTTAAGTTACTCTTACTTGAGTAGTAGTTTTCGCAAATACTTTTTTACTTTTACCCGAGTAATTTCTTGGACCACTACTTTGTACTTCTACTTGAGTAATATCATTTTGAAGTAATGTTACTCTTACTTAGAACAATGTTTGGCTATTCTGCCCACCACTGCTCATGGACTGGATTGACCCAATCTCAGTGAAAGTGCAAACTCCATTCTTCATATATATATTCAAACGTATTCACAGACAATACATTATTTCTGTCACTGGAAATAGCTATAGTGGCCACCTTCCAACCTCTCTATATTGATGCTGTTAACACTAGAAAAAGCATTTGGTCCAAGCCTAGAACTGCAGCCAAGAGTTATATAGTGTCTCACTACTGTGTAACTGTCCAGAAGTTCTGTCTATATAAAATACATTAATACATTTTACAATTTCCACTTGCCAATTTATAAATGATTAAACATATTATGACAATTTTCCCAGTGATAATCTCCAGACTTTATCCTCTTGTCCTCTACTTCTCTCTCGCGATCTATCCCTCTCTTCTCTTTCTGCCCCCCTCCTCTTCTCTCCCTTCTCTCTCCCCCCTTCTTCCTCTCTCTGTTTCCTCTTCTCCATTTTCTCTCTCCCCCCTTCCCCTCTCTCTCCTTCCTCTCTTTCTCCTCCTCTCCTCTACTTCTCTCTCTATCTATCCCCCTCTTCCCCCTCCTCTTCTTTGTCTTCCCTCTCCTCCTTCTTCCTCTCTCTCTCTCCCTCCTCTCTTTCTCCTCCTCTCCTCTACTTCTCTCTCTATCTATCCCCCTCTTCCCCCTCCTCTTCTCTGACTTCCCTCTCGCCCTTCTTCCTCTCTCTCTCTCCCTCCTCTCTTTCTCCTCCTCTCCTCTACTTCTCTCTCTATCTATCCCTCTCTTACCCCTCCTCTTCTCTGTCTTCCCTCTCCCCCTTCTTCCTCTCTCTCTGTCTCCCTCCTCTCTTTCTCCTCCTCTACTTCTCTTTCTCTATATATCCCTCTCTTCCCCCTCCTCTTCTCTATCTCCCCCTCTCCCCTTCTTCCTCTCTCTCTCTCTCTCCCTCCTCTCTTTCTCCTCTTCTCCTCTACTTCTCTCTCTATAAATATCCCTCTCTTCCCCTTCCTCTTCTCTCTCCCCCTCCTCTTCTCTGTCTTCGCTCTCTCCCCCTTCTTCCTCTCTCTCTCTGTCTCTCCCCCTCCTCTCTTTTCCTCCCCCGGTGCAGCCAAGAGTTATATAGTCTCTCACTACTGCGTAACTGTCCATAAGTTCTGTCTATATAAAACGCATTAATACATTTCACAACTTCCACTTGCCAATTTCTAAATTATTAAACATATTATTACAATTTTCCCAGCAATAATCTCTAGACCTTTGACTAAAACGACTTGGTGTTCCACACTGCAAATCCCATGGTGTATTTAAACAAATGCAAAAGATTAATATTTGCCGAGGTCTCATTTATTATAGACGGGAGTAGACCGAGGGTGGGCACTGGTTACATAATGCAGGACTGTGAACCATGACTGAGAGCCGGGTGTATTGACTTAATAGAGATACTCCCCTTAAAGTGACATTACCAGCACAGGGCTAAGTGTATTTAAGTGGACCAGGGTTACAGAAGTCAGCTCAGGAGGAAAACTCCAGTTGGTACGTACGCAGTGTTTTCTGTAGTGTTTTGAATAGAGCAACGTAGGGCTATTTTTGACTGGAAAGTTGGTGGTGAAGGAAGTAAATAATAAGAAGGTATATTTAACTACCACTGGCGGAGGTGGGTAGATTAGCCAAAAGTTGTACTCGAGTAAGAATGACGTTACTTCAAAAATTATATTACTCAAAGAGAAGTACAATGATTCAAGAAGTTAAAGCAAAGTATTTGGGAAAACAATTAAGTAAGAGTAATTTAAAGAGTAACTGTCAGGATCTAACTTCTGATTTATGATTTGAAGTTAGTGTAATTTGAAGGACAAAACTTTATATAATGCGCATAATTTGGTATTTTCAAAGGAATGACACAAAAATGAGACAAACTCAATCATATCTGAAGGAGCGGTGCAAGAAACGCAAATGTTCAAATCATTTCATATTGTCAACATAAAGTTTTGTCACTTGCAGATTTACTCACAGTGGGAAGAGGAACCAAAACTTTTACTCAGGTAAGAGTACTGTTACTTCAATAAAAATATTACTCAAGTAGGTGTAAAACTATGCTGCTAGAAAAATTACTCTGAAATTTCTCTATACAATTTCTTTAAAAAGTTACTCAAGTAAATGTAATTAAGTACTACCCACCTCTGAGTACTAGTTATAGTAAAAAAAAAAAAAAAGTCATTATTTTAATAGCACACACAGCAACTGTTGTGTTAGTAATTTTATTTAAGTATATATTTTGTATACATATTACATTTCCTCTATATATTTGTAATTTTGGCATTACATCACACTGTCTTCCATTCATTTCCTGGAGACTGATCCTAACCTTAACCTGAGCCTAAACTAACCCATATCTTAACCATAAACCCACACTGTGATAAATAACTGCCCACGGACAACACAATATGTTCTCATTATAGGCCTTTAGTGTTGTCTCATGTTTATCTTTTTGAGATATTGTGAAACAGAGGTATTACTAACCAGTTTAGAAGACCTAAAAACAGAACCTGACTGCATTGTGTATTGCTAATACTCTCTTTCTCTACCCCCACCCCCTTTTCCTCTCTCCCTCCTCTCTTTCTCTCCCCCCTCTCATCCACCCCTCTCTCATCCACTCCTCTTCTTCTCTTCTCTCTTGCCTCAATCCCCTCCTCTTTTTCTGTCTCCCTCTCCTCTACTTCTCTCTATCTATCCCTCTATTCCCCATCCTCTTCTTTCTCCCCCTTCTCCCTCTCTCTCTCCCTCTCTATCCTCCTCTTCTCTACTCTTCCCCCTCCTCTTCTCTCTCTCCCCCTCCTCTTCTTTGTCTTCCCTCTCCCCCTTCTTCCTCTCTCTCTCTCCCTCCTCTCTTTCTCCTCCTCTCCTCTACTTCTCTCTCTATCTATCCCTCTCTTCCCCCTCCTCTTCTCCCCCCCTTCTCTGTCTTCTCTCTTCCCCCTTCATCCTCTCTCTCCCCCTCCCCTCTTCGCTCTTTCTCCCACTTCTCTCTCCCCCCTTCGCCCTCTTTCTCTTTCTCTCCACAGATTTGACCATGAAGCTGTTAGCATTAGCGCTAGCCGTGGCCCTGCTGTTTACAGTGGGTGAGTCTGTCGCTGATTCTCCACTGAACAAACTGTATGTGAGCTGCACTATTACACTCACTATCACACAGTGCAGACAGAGAGAGGAGCTGGAGCCTGCACACGAGCTGCTGGAGCACATGACAAAGTGGAAGGTGTTGTCTTATCGGGAGAAGAAAACACAATACAACTCTTTGGATAATTGCTTAAGTCATTTTTTTGGTCAAATTGAGTTTTTTGTATAATTCCACTTTCCAGACCCTGCTGCATCTGTAGGTGTCATTGGCTCCATCCTCAGCCAAGGAAAGGTTTTTACTGCCAAAAAAAACACTTTCTGGCCAAAACATCTTAGGAGGCATCTTGTGCGCCATAGAAACACGTTACAATTCCTTTAAATACTGCGTCTCTGCTGTGAAATATCGCCTTTTATCTTCTATTTGTCTGGTAAAGGCAGTTCAAGCTACTTCAGTCTTCTGTGTTGTAACAAAGATTTTACAGAGGATACTTTTTATTTTTACTTCACTACATTTGAGAGCAGTATCTGTACTTTCTATTTTACTACATTTTTGAACAGGACTGAAAAGTAAAAGTACTTTCTACATTTGAGAGCAGTATCTGTACTTTCTATTTTACTACATTTTTGAACAGGACTGAAAAGTAAAAAGTACTTTTCATATGATTTGAGGGGTTATTTTTACTATATTCGTGGTAACATCCTGACTAAAGTTTTCGACTTCAAGCTGCGGCTTTGAGCAAACAAAAATAAATACACAAAATTCATTAGAAAAATTAAGAAACTGATTTGTATTGCTACTGTTGACCAAAATATATATCATTATTAATCAATATCACTACTTTACTCAAGGCATACACTACTTAACCTGAACCTAAACTAACCCATATCTTAACTTTAAATGCACACTATGATAAATACCTGCCACAAACAACTCAATATGCAATTATTATAGGCTATTAGTGCTCGCAAAAAGTACTTAAGTACTTTTACTTAAGTAACAAAATTGATTTTTGACAGTAAATTGTGATTAAAGATGTGCTTGTACAGCTGTTGTAAGTATAATCATAGTTTTATAATGATAAATACCTGATGTAAATGTAATATCTACTTCAGAATAATAAACATATATGTGGATCATTTAAATTAAATTGTCTACAGAAAAAAATATCTAAAATAGATCTTTTCAAAACAATTTTATAATACAGACTTGGTCATTGCAGGTTTGGCGAATGTGAAAAGTTATATGTGATTTTATTCCCTGCTGTTAAAACAACAGCTGAACAAAAAACAAACAGATCGATATGATACAGGTCAAAGTACAGGGTAATGTTTTTGATATCAACACTAAGAGGTTTTTATGTCAGAATGATATGAATGGCTGTGTTAAAGGTGCACTGTGTAACTTTTTTCCAGTGCAAAGCGGTAGTGAACCCTAAACATTACACACTGTCAGATATTTTGTGCAGTCAGAGCGTGTGAAGAAGCAGTGATTATACGTTTGTTTAGGCCTGTCTCTTGTTTGTGCAGGTGAGTGTCTGGACTGCCATAGGTGTGTGTCCAGACGCCCGGGAGAGGAGTGCGAGCTCACCGTGGAGACGTGTAAACCAGGGAAGGACGGCTGTGCGGCTGCTAAGTTCACCAGGGCTCCATGTGAGACACAGTATTCTGATTTTGTTCTAGCACAACTGGGCGTGTAAAAAATTCTAGTAAATCAGGAGTATCTACAGAGGTGGGTAGAGTAGCCAAAAATGCACTGATATAAGTAATGTTACTATAAAATAATATTACTCAGGTAAAAGTACAAAGTATTGGTCCAACAAATTACACAAGTAAGAGTAAAAAGTATTTGGGAAAAGTACTACTTAAGTAAGATAAGACATAACATCTTATTTATAATTTTAAGTTGATTTATTTGTGAAGCCAAAACATTAAATCTGGTATTTTCAAAGGACAGACATAAATATTTTAAAAACAAAATCATATCTGAAGTACTTTGAACTCTGTACCTTTACTTCAATAAAAATACCACTAAGGTAGGAGTAAAACTATGTTGCTATAAAACTACTCCTACTGAAAAGTACAATTTATTCAAAAAGTTACTCAAGTAAATGTAACCGAGTACTACCCACCTCTGAATATCTACAAGACTTGAATTCATTGACATATATTAAATAAATAAATAAATAAAATAAAATAAAATATATTTTTGGTACAGCAGTCTAGGATGTAAAGCAGAATGCCCATTAACTGTAAGGTTGGTGGTCTGATTCCCATGCTCCCCACATATAAACAAAAAGTACCCCATATAAGCAAAACAAAATGCTACATACAAAATGTGGTTGTCAGTTCTGCCACCTTAATGTATTTTCAGCCTATGTTGCAATTACAGTCTAACTTTAAAGTGGGACTAAACACTTAAACTCCGCCCACAACCACATTTCAAACAGAGCCGCTAAACTGGGCAGTACCTGGAGGACTAAAGAAGAGGGTGAGAGGGGAGGAGGGGCGGGGCCTGGGGGTATAAGGGACAGTGGGATTGGCCTAACAGGTATCCACACTTCCAACTTCACCCTTGCAGCCAGGTGTTTGTAATCAGAAACACCTGGATGTAATCAGAGCAGTCTTGTGTGATGTCACATAGTACTTGAAATTACAACGGCCACTGGAGCCAGTACACAACCTTTTTCATACATTTTTGAGGCGCAAATTGACCTAGTTTGCACTAAAGTTGCCCAAAAAAATGACTCTGAACAGTAGATAATGCTATTAAAACACACAGTTTAGCGGCAAAAACATGGATTGAGTGTTTAGTTCCTCTTTAAAAGGCTTGTATTACATTGTCAGTGCTTACACAGTACAAGTTATTTCCTTGTTGTTGTTGCAGTTGGTCAGTACCAGAAATGCATGGCTCTGAAAGATTGCGAACTGCTCAAGCTGAACGCCTACATCGACATGAAATGCTGCGGCGAAGATCTGTGCAACACCTTTTAAAATCCCATTCTAAAAAGACCGCCACAGAAGGCAGCTTTGGAGGGGATCCAGGTGCGAGTGGAGCTGGGTTTAATACTTCTCTGTATCCTACAAAACGCCAAAACCACAAAGAGAAATAAAGATGGTGAAAATACATGTGTTTAGTGGGTTCCTTTTTTATCATTTGCTGTGGGTCCCTTGACCTATAGTGCTGGATTCATTGGTGACATTTAACCAGAGGTGAATGGAGGAAAGTAGCATTATTTACATACATTACTAACAAAATAATATTACTCAAGTAGAAGTAGGACTGTCAGGGTTCCAGAATACACACTTCTCCAGTACTTTACGAGTCTGGTCACTGGTGAATCTCCCAGAGGCCAGATGGGTGAATTAGCCAATCAGGGACACGCATGGTCTGTCTCTATCAAAACAAATGCAACGGCAAATAATACAGAGAGCTATCACTCTGGATTTGCCAGGAAAGAAGTACAAAGTATGAGTAAAAAAAGATATGTGAAAGAGTCTTGCCGTAACGTCAAGGACAAAATATTAAATAATGCACAAAAACTGGTATTTCTATGGATAGATGACAAAAATGTGAAAAAGTAATCATATAAGGAGGAAAACTGTTCAAATCAATATTGTCAACGTAAAGCTTTTTGTCACATAACGCACAACCTTTATTCAGGTAAGAGTACTGTTACTTTAAAAATACTCAAGTATAAGTTAAAATATGCTGCTTAAAAAGGTACACAGAAGGTTGAATTGCTTTAGGTGTCGAGATTCTATTGTTAAAACCAACTTGTGCACGAAACTGTATAGAGGCAGTTTCAATGCCAATGCTAATCACTTTATGCTACTTAAATGTAAACACGCTGACAAAGACAATTTTTACATAACCACTTTTCGCTTTAATGATTACAATCAAAACATTTTTACAACATTTTCAACATTAGAAAATGGAGTCTTTTGGCTGACAGCAACCGCTTGGATCCTGAACCGAGAAACATGGAGAGAGTTTGAATGCAGTAGAAAAAGAGACATGGGACCGACCAGTATTTTGTAAAAGGGTCTATTAGAAACTACTACAGATAATTCAATAGAGAAGAGACATGTCAAGATACTTCAATTTTGAAGTAGTAGACAGGAGCAAGGGTACTGAGACCAAAGTATGTAATTCAGCCTGGATATACCTTGTTGAATACGTAGTTCAATACTATTGGCTATATGATTTTGACTTAGTAACTAACTCAATAATTAAAGATGAAATTTGTAACATTTTTGATGCACTGTCACCTGCTTGACTCCTCTAAGATGTTGTTGCTTAGCCTGCAATGCTCCACAGTATAGAATTAAACTTATCTCTATGGAGACAAGCAACAAGCAGGTGACGCCACCAGGCCGAGTTACAGGTCAGATGTGTGGAGAGGCGAGCCTACTCACAGAAAAAAATACATGTTAACACCTGGAATTGAATAAATACAAGATGGATTTGTTTACTGTCATACCATACACCTTTCCGTAGAAATACTTGCATAACAAAAGAATATATAATTGAACTAGGAATGTGTTCTGAAATTCCAATTAAAACACGTTCTAACAATTTACTTAAAGTGGGACGAAACACCTAAACTCCGCCCACGATCACATTTCAAATAGAGCTGCTAAACTGGGCAGTGCATGTGGACTAAAGAAAAGAGTGAGAGAGGAGGAGGTGGGTGGGGTCTAGAGGTACAAGGAACAGTGTGATTGGTCTGACAGTTAACCACACTGCAGCCAGGTGTTCATCCTGATTAGAGCTAGGTAGTTTTGATTACAGTCTTATGTAATGTCACCAACTACTTGAAATGACAGAGGCCACTGAAGGCAGCACAGACATAGTACATAAAGGCCGTCCTCTTGCACCTGTCTGCTTCTTCAAAATGAGACGGCACCATTATCTACCTAAACTACCTGAGCATCTTAAGACTACATTTTACAAAATTCCACTCTTCCCTTGTGAGCCCAACCAGAAGATGGAAAAGAAGAAACCAACAACACTGCAAAATTTCATATCTAGAATTGGTCAGAATAACTCAATTTAGAATTATAATCTGGATTTGGGTCGTTTTGACGTGGTTGGATTTAATTGTGTACGTGTTCTAGAATATTTCATTTGTTTTATATAATTTCAGACTTATTTCAAGATAATATAACTTGGATGTAAGTAAGTACAATTGTCTCAGCCCATTGGCAATTGGCAATTTTTTATTTTTTTTTTGCAGTGAATGTTGTCCATCTTCAGGGCAAATATGGCGGATGCAACATTTTCTCTTATCTCCAATAATTTAAAGGTGCACTGTGTAACCTTTCTAATAGAGGGTGTCCATGCTGCTTGTCTCCATGGAGATGATTTGCCTGGAATGTCCCTTAGCCATAGGTATTAGCGGGTGATGTCATAAGGCCAAGTTACTGGTCAGATTTGTGGAGAGCGGAGCTCGCTAGCAGTAAAAATTCATGTTTTTCAAGGCAATAAAATCATCTGTAATTGAATGTATTCTAGATAGTAGTGTTGTCACGATACTCAAATTTCATACTCGATTTCAATACTATGGAATAGACTCGATACTCAATACCGATTCCAATACCAAATAAGACCTTTCACTTACATGGAGGTCTTAAATACTCTTCGCTCCATAGACCCAAAGAAGTCCACGGGAGCTGATGACCTTGATCCAAAACTCCTATTACTAGCTGCCCCATATTTAATTCAACCTCTTTTACATATTTTTAATTTATCAATTCAAATGGCAGTTATACCAGAATTATGGAAAAGGCACGTGTTTTACCTTTACAAAAGGGGGGGAAACTAAAAATGTAAATCATTTCTGGCCAATATCTAAATTGCCTTGTCTTGCAAAAGGTTTAGAAAAGTTAGTTGCAATTCAAGTTACAATTTATTTAAATAAATGCTCCATTTTGAAGTCTTATAAATCAGGTTTTAGAAATGGGCGTAGTACTGTCATTGCAACCACAAAAGTTTGAAATTACATTTTCACAGCCCTTGATGACAGTGTGCAGCACTGTTTATTGCTTTAACTAAAGCTTTTTATTCAGTAGATCATAAAATCCTCTAAAAGTGCCTGAAGCATATTGGATTTGACAATGCTACGTGTAATTGGTTACAAAATTATCTTTCAAACAAACCCCAGGCAATAGCAGCTGATGGGTTTAAATACATGTTTTAAACTTTAAGCAAAGGAGTGCCCCAAGGCTCAATTTTGGGCCCTCTACTTCTTACTACTATATTTATTCATTCCATTGGTTGCAATTTAAGAGAACGCCACATACATTTATGCAGATGATGCTGTTTTGTATGCAAGTGCTCCCTCTGCTGATCAGTTGCCTCCCTCAAAAATCTTAAATTATAATTGAATGCAAATAAATATGATGATTTTTTTTTTCTAAAAAAACATTTAAGTGATGTGCAAGCTAAAAATCTTGATACACTAAATGGAACACTGACTGAAAGTCTACCTATAAATATCTTGAGTTTTGGCTTGACATAAACGTATCCTTTAACATACATATCTATCTCGGAGTTATGTAACAGTTAAAAATCAAAATTATCATTTTAATTATTTTATTATTAACAAATCTTGTATTCCATTGAATTACAGAAAGGAAATTGTTCAAGCAGCCTTTCTTTCTGTACTAGATTATGGAGATATAACATATATGCAGACTTCAGCCTCTACTTTGAAACCTTTAGATTCTCTTTCACTCAGCCCTTAGTTTCATAACAGGTGATGAATTTAAAAGCCATCACTGTTCACTCAAAAGTAGGTTGGCTATCGCTATCTGTCACAAGAGAACAACACTGTATAAAATGTATTTATAAGGGACTACTTGATAGACAGCCTGAATATCTCACTTGTTTAATGAACGTTGATAGATCTTGAACTTTTGATATAAGATCTCATGATTGCCTAAAACTGGCTTCTGGTTATTTTGCTTCCCAAAAATGGAATACATTTCAAGGACATGTAAAATTTGATACACTGGTGCCACTAATGCACTTTAATAATCTGGTGCTAAACATTTATAATCACACCTGCTCCTGTTTTTAATGTTTTAAATCAACTTATGTAGTTATTTGTTTTGTTTTGGATTGTTCTGTACTTTAACAGGGCGCTCATGAAAAAGAGTCTGGTAAACTCATTGGGCTCTCCCTGTATAAATAAAGATAAATGAAATGAAAAATGAAAAAAATGCTAATTAAAATCACTCTTTATTTAGACAAGAGAATGTGATTTTCAACATAAAATCATGGTACTTTTATATTAACAATGTTATATCTGTGTAATCCCTCAGTCCAAGTAGGTTCCATAGTGGTCCATGGGCGTGTACTACTCCATGTGGTCTTATACTTGTTATTATACAGCTCAAGGTCATTCTAAAGCTATTCAGGAAAGGTTCATTTCTATCCTGTGAATGTGACTTTTTTAGTATCCATACCTGTTCAAATGATTATCTAGTTTTGATACTAGTTTTAATATCGATTAGTATCTGATTTGATACTTTTGACAACCCTAATAGATCGACGGGTTTAATGCCATACTGTGGAACATTCCAGGCAAAACACTAACTTCTCCCTGGAGACAAGCAGGCGGCAGACCCACCACCAAAAATGTTAAACCGCGCACCTTTAAACAGAGGCGCCTGTAGCCGATTATATGAAAACGAGAAGCGGGGATGCATCAAGCCACTGCTGCTGTTTTCTATCTCTGGACTTAGTAAGGACTTTCTGTACCAAGCACAGCAAGAAATAAATTCATAGAAAAGAAGATTTAAAATAAAAACATTTGTTCGGATACACCCAGATTATAGTCACTTGTGTTTAGCATCAATTAGCATCCACGCTAATCACAGTTTCTCAAACACGCTAAGAAAAAACAAGGATGACAGAGGGAGGGGGGATACTGGTAGAGTGGAGCCAGAGCCCTAAATATACAGTCAGTACGTTACATGCACAGGTTAGTAAATTCAAAACTAGACAAAACAAAGTAGACTAAGGATGCCTACGGGTGGATTTTTTTGTTTCCATTTCTAACAAGTTAAAAGAGAATTTTCAAACCTTAAAGGGCAGACAAGGCGATTTTTTGATCTATGTTATAATGGTGTTTCCTCATCACAAACAAACCTGGAGTTGTGTTTTGTTTCATTCACACGTTTAACACACAAACCCTGCATATTTAGGCATATTGAGTTCTTCTCGCAGAAAACACTCCTTTCCACCTTGTGATGTCATGTAGTAATACAGGAAGTGCTCCATTGTGTTATACCTTCACTGGAATCATTTGGATGATTTCAGCCCTGTAATAGTCGATCTCTACTGAAATAAAAGTAAAACGTAGCTGTTAACTTGAAAACTACCACTACATGACATCACAAGGTGGAACAGAGCATTTTCAGCTTTTGAAATGTAGACAGACTAATAAACCAGGATTACTCAAACGTGTGTGAACGAAACAAAACATAACTCCAGGCATGTTTTTTCTCATGAGGTAACATCCATTTTGTGTAACATAGGGCTTTTAATGATAGAGTAACATTCTCTTATGGATGGAACCACAGCTAATTAAATTCAATAAAATTAATTAATGCCTTGCTTAATGTGGTACATCTTTCATGCTAAGAGTGGGCTGTCCGATTTTAGCAATCTTCTATTATTCTACTTCTAGTAGAAGTAAACGGAAATACAAAACATCCTTCCACAAATTATGTAAACAATTTGCCATTTAAAAAGTGTTTGCATTTTCCAATTATTCTCACCATATTTTGTCATCCCTCTTTTTTACTTTTTATAACTGTCAAATACTATATATATTTTACAAATTCATATTATATTATGCATTTGATATGAAGAACTTAACAAGGGAATCAATGGACTTATCCTTTAGCGTATAGTGCTACTTGCTCCATAAAATAAGAACAATTTGAAATTCAGTTACCGTGACACTGATACAGGCTGTGTTTAGTCAGTCAGCCAATTCCATCCAACCATCTTGTTTGCCATAGATGGTGGCTGTAGTGCTATTATATCTATATTGAAAATCCTTAAAGACCTGCTTTACTTAATCCAACATGTGAATAAAAAACTGAAACACTTTATAATAACTACACTTTAATTAGCCTTAATTAAACATAAACAAGTGTTATTTCATATTGAACAGTTTATTAAGAATGATTCGGCTTAAGCAGCTACTTAATTACATCTCATTCCTAACCCCTTAAAGAAGACATATTGTGCTTGTGTCTGTTATATAGTTATAATCTATGAAACCTGTGGATCATTATGTTATAATTTTGACATTTTAAATCGCAATACTGATCTAAAATGGCTTAATAAAAGAAACAAGTTGACTGAGTTCTGTAGTAGAAAAATTCAGTGCCTAATGGGAGCAGATATCGTAAACGTCATCACAACAAAGAGCTGACTATGTGATGCTGCCAAATCCTACGTGCATCACCGATTCAGAAAATAAAATTGGAGAACAAATTAAGTACTGAGTGGACGTGTACTGGTGGCAGTGAAAACGGGGGTTGATCGAGCAATGACAGGAGTATGAAGATTACTCAAACACGCATGAATCACACTAAATACAGCTTTGAGAGGGTAAAAGTTGATTTGATTTTGCATAATAGGTCCACTTTAATTAAGTGGTTACTAAGCCTGAATCACTCTTAATAAAGTATTTGTTCATTTTGACTCAAGTCTTTGTTCATGCTTTATTAAGCCTAATTAAGGTGTAGTTATTATAGAGTCGCACCAAAAAGTGCTTTATTCCAAGTTAACTAATTAAACAGTGAGAACACAGTGCCTTACCAATTGGAGTAAGATTTTATATACAACCCCATATTGTCTGTGTAATCCCTCAGTTGTCCAAGTATGATCCATAGCAAAAGAAAAAATCAGTTCTGTCAACTTTTTGTCCAGTTGACAGAATTGAATTTTTCTTTTACTAACAACCCCATATTGATGATAAGGCATGTATTTCTCCTGCATGTGAACGTACTGAGCTTTGGGGCTATTTCTGACATTTAGGGCTTTGAGGGTGGAGTCAGCTGAGGTGGAGGACTGGCAGCGAGCCTTCAAGTATCGGGATATCCCAGTGCAGTGTCCTGTTGGATCTGTGGGTTGGGTGGGCTCTACATCACGGAGCAGGAGGTCTTTCCGGGTTGCACGCCTCCGTCCATTTTCTCCGCCTCCAAAATCATCCTCCGGAAAACCTCTACAGCAGTCTGCAAGCGAGGAGGAAAAAAAAAATATGCTTATTAAAACAGGATTGCTACTGCTATTATACTAAAATAGTCACATTCACAGGACAAATGAACCTTTCCTGAATAGCTTTAGAATGATTCTGAGCTGTAGCAGAACGAGTATAAGACACATAGACTAGCACACGCCCATGGACCACTATGGAACCTACAAGGACGACTGAGGGATTATGCAGATAAAAGGCCACATGGTAATATAAAAGAAAGTTAGATATGATTTAATGAAAATCACATTCTATTGTCTAAAGAGAGTGTTTTTAATTATATCATTGTGGTGTCGGAACTGGTATTATTATAGAGTCTATTCCTTAGTATCGAAATCGAGTTTGAAATTTTTGTATCGTGAAAACACTAGTGTGCTGTAAAGCTACATTAATAAGTTGAAGTGGTTTGAGACAGATTTAGAGGGCAAACTATAAAGAAAAGAAGAAATCGAAATGCTTTGGACAGCATGTATATAGCCTTGTGAGCTTTATAACGGTGACTAAACTAATTGAATACACTTGACACTCTAATAGGTGTAACCATGGATGCTCCAGGAGGAGATGAGGCAATTAGTGAAATTGGAGGCCGTTTTAAGATGTTTTATACAATTCAGTTCAATTTTATTTATCTAGCACACTTAAATACAACTTCAGCTGCCCAAAGTGCATCACATAAAAGTCAACACAAAACAAATATACAGATAATACAATAATATAAAAACATATGGCCTAAAAAGGGGTCAGGGTAACCCTCGTGTAAAGTAGTTAAAACAAGAAAAGTCCCAGATTCATTACAATTTGGTTGACTACCATAATCCCATATTAGTGTTGTCATAATACTAAAATTCCAAACTCGATTTTGAAACTAAGGAATAGACTTGATACTCGATACCGATTATGAAAACACAATGAAGATAAAACATGCTCCTTTTTTAGTGAAAGAATGTAATTTTCATACACAAAATAATACTACTTTCTTTATGTTACCATGAGATCTTATACTAATTCTGATAAAGCTCAAAATTACACTAAAACTGTTCAGGAAAGCTCAAATGTGTCCAGTTAATGCAGTATTTGTACTTGCTCAAATCCCTCAGTCGTCCAGGTATGACTCAACTTTTTTATTTATTTACTTATTTTAGTTGTTGTTTATTTGACAGTGACAGATATAACTAACACAGATTAACATGAGAAAATCTGATGAAGTTTGATATTTCACAGGCCCCACCATCAGTGCAGTACTCAGCCCTTACCTGGTTTTCTTTAGCTGAGGATTCCATGAAAGCAGCATTCCAGGAATCAGCTAACGCTTTTCCCTCTTCACAACTGATTACTCTGAAAAAAAAAAACACACACAGGAACAGTTTGTGAAGATGTAGTACCACAAATCCACATAGAGCAAGAGAAAAGTGGCGAGTTTAGATTCTATGCCCCTCATTTATGGAACACTCTCATAAACCAACTAAAGTTAAACAGTGTAATTCCCTTAAGTGAATTTAAACACACTATATCTGTCATCTTTTCAGATCGTTGTAATTTTAACTGAAGCCCTGTGGACCACAGGTTCAGTAAATATTTAAATGTACATTTTACTATGCATTTAATTAAATACTTCAATGAGAGGTTGCGATGTTTTAAAATTTTGAATAAATCTTGAAAAGGACACTCCTGTGTATGCCAAATGTCCACTTAGGAAAATACTACAACAACAGCCTAACTCATTGGTTGCCAAGCTGTAGTGCAGGTGTTATGTTGGAGACTTCAAATTCTGATTTAGTTACATCTATTTTTTTTTTTTTTATATATTTTTATATTCTAGTCCTGCTTTAGTTACTTGGGGTGTGCCACACCTGTCCTGGTTTGGGCCCAGGTTAAGTCCTCTTTTAGATTGTTTTGGCCCCGTTCTAGTCTTGGTTTAGTCCTGGTCTAGTACAGATTTAGAGCTAGGGTTAGTTTTAACATTGGTTTATCGTAGTTTAGCTTAGGTGACATCGTCAATTTACAGTTTTGTCAAGACTGAGATTTACTAGTGAAATCCTGGGTAAATTCTTGTTTAGTCCCGATTAAGTCCCGGGTTAGTCCTGGTTTAATGGGAAGTGGTCTTCTTTTAAATGGGCTTGTGCTTAATCCTGCCCAGACTTTCATATTTTCACACTGGTTTAGACCTGGTTTAGACCTGGTTTAGACCTGGTTTAGACCTGGTTTAGACCTTGCTTAGTCCTTGTTTTTTCTTAATATAGTCTTAATTCTAGCTAAATCCAAGCCTTGTCCTAAATGTCCACTTATTTAGCTCATTTCAGTTGATACTAGTGTTGTCACGATACTAAAAAACTTGATACTAAGAAATAGATTCGATACTCAATACCAATTCAGATACCACGGTGATAATAATTTATTTAAAAAAAAAACCCTCTTTCTTTAGACAATAGAATGTAATTTTCAACTTTAAATCATAGTACTTTCTTTTATATTACCACGTGCCCTTATATCTGTGTAATCCCTCAGTCGTCCAGTAGGTTCCACAGTGGTCCATGGGCGTGTACTAGTCTATGTGTCTTATACTTGCAGCTCATAATCATTCTAAAGGTTCATTTCTGTCCTGTTGACACTCATTTGAGTAGGTATCGCTATTAAAAAAGTCGCGTCTAGTTTCAGTACTAGTTTTAATATTGAGTAGAATCTGATTTTCAGTACTTTTGACAACCCTATGAGTTTTACTGTAAAAAAAAAAAAAAAAAAATTGGAGGTAAAACTATACCCTAAACCCCTTTATGACTCACAGGCTAAGATGTGCACAGTGATGCTGTAACCTTGTGGTGAAATATCAACTCTGTGCTCTCCTGGCTTATTAAATTGTTCAAGTCAGTTTTGTACATACCGCTCCATATGTAGGTCGTTCTTGTTTCCGACCAGCATAATTGGTACTCTGTATTGAGGGAAAGTAAGGCACATCATTCACTGTGAGAATGATACAAAACCAGGCAACAGCCAAAACAACAAATGAGAATGGAAAAGGAGGGGGGACTTACTGAACCTTGCCCACCATATCCAACAGCTTTTCATGGATGACTTGAACGACTTCAAAGCTAAAAAGATAAGGTTTGTGTAAAGTGATTTTCAACGTATTATAAACAACTAGAGGATGCGATGTAGGTGCTGGAGCCATTTGTCTTGGTTAAAGGAACTGTATGTAGCCTGTAACCTGCAGTTTTAAAAAAGGGACTATAATCACAACTGAACATGGGTTTCCAGTGCTTTAAAGGTCCGATATTATGCAAAACTGACTCTTAAAGCCATGTTACAATGTAAACCTCATCAAAAACATACCTGGAGTTGTGTTTTGTTACATTCACACATGTTTGAGTAATCTTGCATTATTAGTCTGTCTACATCTCCAAAGCTCAAAATGCTCAGTTCCACCTTGTGATGTCATGAAGTGGTAGTTTTCAAGTTAAGGGCTACTTTTTACTTTTAGTTGAGTAGAGATTGGAAATTCCGAGACTGAAATTATCCAATGACCCTAGCAAAGGTGCACGAAGTTTAAAAACAAGTGAAGCACTGCCTGTATTACACCATGACATCACAAGGTGGAACAGAGTGTTTTCTGTTTGAGCGAAGAACTCAGCCTAAATATGCAGGGTTTGTGTGTTGAACATGTGTGAATGAAACGAAACAAAACTCCAGGTATGTTTTTGGTAAGAAAGCAACATTGTAACATAGATCAGAAAATAGCGTAATATGGGCCCTTTAAGTTAATTTCTCTGAACAAATCGCCACTGCAATAGGCCAACAGTTAATAGACTCGCATGGTACCTTTTATTAGATGTGACTGAATAGACCAGGATGTAACCGTTGATGTCTATGGAATAGGTCTGTGGGAAGATGGAGTACTCGTCCTGAAAAAAAAGAAAAGAAATAGCGTTACAATTAGGATAAAAATAAGATGGCATACTATACCATGTCTGAAGAGTATTTCCTGATCATTTTTCACATTGAGATTTCAGAATATCAGATTTTAGTGTTATCCAACAAACTGATTCCGTATAGTAGTTAGCGTTTACGATTGGAAAAAGTACTAAGATTATTTTTTTCATAGTCCACTACTAGCCATGACCAAACAACAGTGAATTGCCTAATTTACTTTCATTCAGAATATCTCATTACAATGCAGTTCCCCCTGTAAGTGACCAGCTTTAAATATAATAAAAGATCTTCTGTCCTGAAGGGTTTTTTGGCCAAGATGGCTGCAGCGTGAAATGGGAGGAGGGGGCAGAGACAATCGGCCGACTTAAGGGGCCTGTATTACATTACTTTCTGATACGTGTTATAAAGTTGTTTCCTCATCAAAAACATACCCGGAGTTATGCTTTTGTTTCATTCACACACGTTTAACACACAAACCCTGCGTAGGCTGAGTTCTTCCCTCGAACAGAAAACACTCTGTTCCACTTTGTGATACGCCTTCACTAGAATCAATTTAATAATTTCAGCCCTGGAATTTCCAATCTCTTCTAAACAAAAGGTAAAAGGTAGTTATTATCTTGAAAACTGCTGCTTCATGACATCACAAAGTGGAACGGAATGTTTTGAGCTTTGGAGATGTAGACAGCCCAATAATGCAGGTTTACTTAAACACGTGTGAATGAAACAAAAAAGGTAACAATATTATAACATGGCTTGAAGCTCACAAGAGTCAAGTTTGCATAATATAGGACATTTAATAAAAGTGCACATTTTCAGCCATTTTGTATCTATATCTACAACCAAGAATAGTCTGTTACATTGATTGACTGATTAGCTAATCAAACTTTCCTGATTCCCATTCTCCTCTATTTTATATATTTATTACTTTACCTCCCTTCAATTGAACCCAATTACTGTAAAAAAAAAATGTTATGCGCAATCAACGTTTTTTTCCCCTCCTTTTTTCCCTCTACACAACGCTCCAACGGTGACTGCTTGTTATTGTACCATTTCAGTCTGGACGCTTTGTATGCTGTGCATTACGGTACAGCTCGTGACAGGTCAAATTATTATTCTTATCAACGTTATTACGGCCGGCCATGTTGGATTTGCAGTAAATATAAGTGAACATGAGTCATACCTGGCCCGCCGTGTCCACCAGCTGCAGATGGTACTCCTGTCCGTTTATTGTTATCATTTTAGTAAACGCTGCAAAGAAAAAAAACACAAGAATACATCAGAATATGACACGTGTATCGTAGTGTTGGAACCATTGCAGATGAAATTTGAGATTGAGACGCTATAAAAATTCAAACTAAAGGCTGCTTGCAAATCTTATCCTTGTATTACTGTTTGATGATGCGCTATGCAACTTGAGATGTTACTGCTTTCTTGCAATGTTCCACAATATGGCTTTAAACCTGTATCTTACATTTATTCTATTAGAAGGGATTTTATTTATTGCTCAAAAATACCTTCAAAAACTTGCATTCTGACTGTGAGCAGATTCACCTCCCACAGATCTGATCTATAAGTTGGTCTAGTGGCAAGTGGTGACACCTGCTTGTCTCATGGAGATAGATAAGCTTAAAGCCATGCTGTGGAATATTCTAGGCAAAGAATAACATAAGAAACAGTGGCCAATAAAATGTTATGTTAAATGACTATAGCCTACAAATCACTTGTTGTCGTTCTTAAAAAAAGAGCCAATAAGGGTCAATAATAAAAATAAACTTTCCTGATCATTCAGATGTGTTAATAGTGTCCCAGTTTTCCCTGGATCCATTAAATCCAATATAATGTATGAATTGAATAACCCAGCGTGGAGACGTTTAATGCTATACAGTAGAGCATTCCAGGTAAAAAAAACCCCAAAAAACAAATTAAAATAGTGGCCATCTGAAATGATATATTTTTGAGGGATGAAAAAAAAAAATCGCAATAGCATAATTCCGAATGAAAGTGCACATTTTCAGCAAAAACATCTATACAGCCTGTTATGGGTGACTTCTTCTCATTCTGTATTTATTCCCATCTCACACTTATCCCACTTTAAGCAAGTCATTGTTCAGTGTTGATTCACCTTAAAAATAAACTTTGCTTACCATTTCAATTTGTTAATAAATAGCCTATATTCAAAACCCGTGTTCCACTTTTCCCTGAATCCATAAAATCCAATAAAATGTCTGAATTTCCCGGCCTGGAGACAAACCCAAACACACAGGCAACAAAACAGCATCTATTTCTCGTTGCGTATCCCGGGTTCCTCGGGTTCAGTGCTGTCGATATCTAGTTCCCGGAGAGGCCTGCTGAGCTCTGGTGTTATATACTGTACTACTGGGAGCTTACGCAGCCTAAAGCATTGGCTGAGAATGACACTTCACTTTATGTTAACCGCACAGAGGGCATTATTTATAGAGTGAGACATATGCGGGTGCGGGGGGGAGGTATGTGAGCGAACATGTCTGAGGAAAGCGGAGGATCGCCCACAGCTAAAGTTTAAACTCAAATCTCTAGAGTGTCTGACTGCAAATGTGTGTTTAAGGTAAGATATATGGGAAGAGGCCTGCAGCGTTCAATACCGACAGACTACGTGCCTGTGAGATGGGTTTTGTCAAAAGTATCGAAAATCAGATACTATTCGATACTAAAACTAGAATCGAAACCACCAGACAGTCATTTGAGCAGGTATCGATACTAAAAAAGGACAGAAATGGACCTCTCCTGAATAGCTTTATAATGATCTTGAGCTGAATCGGAACAAGTATAAGACACACAGACTAGTACACGCCCGTGGACCACTATGGAACCTACTGGACGACTGAGGGATCACACAGATATAAGGCCACATGGGAATATAAAAGAAAGTACTACGATGCTGAAAATCACATTGTACAGTCTAAATAAAAGGTGTTTTTTTATTATCACCGTGGTATTGCAATCTGTATCGAGACCTATTCCTTAGAATCGGAATCCAATTTGACATTTTAGTATCATAACAACACTAAACTGAATAATAGTAACACACATGTAATGCCATATGGAGGAACATTTTCAGCAAAGCAATAAAATGGAAAATGGAAAATGTACTTTTTCAGTATAAACACATTTCATAGTAATATTTAAAAGATCATTCATTCAGTAAACGACTCAATAAAACTGGAAGACTGTATTAAGTAGTTTTAAATGACAGAAAATATAGGTATTTTAATTATATAACTAATTATTTCATAATTATTTCATACAACATCAGGTTAACTTTTTTGGTTAAAATATGTTTAGTATAGTGTTGTATAATGTATATTTTTAAGAAAACACAAAAATCGATGCATTATTTAAGTTATTTACTGTCAACCATAACATTTGAAATCAATATTTTCGAAAAGAGATTGATTACCTGTTTCTACAACACAGAAATTGAATATATAGGTCACACAATATAGACTAATACATTATAGTAACATGTAATGGCAATTGTTCACCATCTGTTTGTACAATATATAAATTGACCGTGGCATCACTATGGAAACTGAGAGCCTATAAAAAGGCACGATATGGCTTTACGCTTCAGGAAAGTCAGTAATTATAATAATATAATAATGCAGTATTTTACAACTATTCGTGTTATAAACTAGAATCAAACTCCAGGCTAAAATAAGCAGAAAATTCAAAGTATGATCAAATGTTATGAACCTTTCCCCACTTTACTGACCCCTACTGGCAGGAGCTGGTATTTTGAGTCCCCTACAAAAGTATAATGGTGTAACAATATTGTATTGTTAAGAGAGATTATTCCTTTGAAGGCTACATATATATACAGAGGTGGATAGTACTCAGTTACATTTACTTGAGTAACTTTTTAAAGAAATTGTACTTTGCTAGCAAATGGGATTTTCAACGTTTTGTCTATCCAATTACATTAACTTTAAAATATAAATCAGATGTTACATTCCAACAGTTAATCCTAAAGTCGTACTTTTCACATATACCTTTTACTCTTACTTGTGTAATTGCTTGGACTACTAGTTCATGCTTCTACTTAAGTAATATTTTTTTGAAGTAAGGTTTTGGCTACTCTACTCACCTCTGCTTATAGACATACATATTTTCAGATGACTCAAAAAACAAATTATTCCTTCAATTAGTTGGTCCACTATACATTTTCAGTTTTTTTACTATAAAAAATGTAAGTAAATAAAGTATCAAAGCACATTCCAACTCATAATGCTTATTTGAGGTTAGGGTTGTTAAAAGATCAAAAATCATAGACAAACTGATACTAAAACTAGTATTGTAACTAGATACTGATTCGAGCAAGTATCGATACTGAAGTCACAGGACAGAAATGAACCTTTCCTGAATATCTTTAGAATGATCTTGAGCTGTATCAGAACAAGTATAAGACACACAGACTAGTACACGCCCATGGACCACTATGGAACCTACCTGGACGACTGAGGGATTACACAGATATAAGACCACATGGTAATATAAACGAAAATACTACTAATTAATGCTGAAAATCACATTCTATTGTCTACATAAAGTGTTTTTTCATTATCATCGTTGTATAAGAATCGGTACTGAGTATTGAGTCTACTCCTTAGTATCAAAATAGAGTTTTTTAGTATTGTGAATTTATAGAAATTTAACACTATTTGAGGCAATTGATGTTGACAAGATAAAATTGTGCCTTGAATCAGCTACATTTAAAAAACAGAATAATTAATGTGGCCTACTTGCACTGCACAGCATTTTGACAATATTTCTCGAGCGCTGTGTTGTTGAGGAAGTTAATCATTAATCATGTAACAATTGATTATCTATAATTTAATAAAACCGTACAGCAGTTATAAAATGCTTGATTCGCAAAACTTATATAAGATTTAAAATGCAGACATAAATAGGAATTAGTGTTGTCACGATGCTAAAATCTAAAACTCAAATAAAAAATACTCTTTATTTAGACAATAGAATGCAATTTTAAATTATAAAATCATTAAATCACAGTACCTTCTTTTATATTACCATGTGGTCTTATATCTGTGTAACCCCTCAGTTATAAAGGTATATTCCATAGTGGTCCATGGGCGTAAACTAGTCTATGTGTCTTATACTTGTTCTGATACAGCTCAAGATCATTATAAAGCTGCTCAGGAAAGGTTCATTTCTGTAGCGATACCTGCTCAAATGAATATCTAGTTTCGATACTAGTTTTAGTTTTGATTAGTATCTGATTTTTTATACTTTTCACAATCCTAATAGGAATATAAAGGAATATAATCCATTTTGAGATAGTTGTAACAAGACTCCAAATCCATACTCACTGTTTTCTATTGTAGGGTCATAGGAGTCCACAAACTGGCCTTCAACAAACTGAATTGTCAAGGAGGACTTTCCTGGAAACAGGCAAAACATAATAAATGATTGGTTTATATACTGGTAGTTGCATTTACAAATAGTATACCAATGTTACTGCATACTGGAGAATAAACATCTGTATGAGTTGTTTTACTGCAGATTTCAACAAAGTGAAATGATAAGAAAAAAGGGATGACTCCTTCTTGATGTAAGCAGACGCATATATATTTGTTTGTATTGCAGTTGGTCTTATGACTATATTCAAAAACCAATATGACTATATTCAAAATCTGTTATAACTATGGTAAGGTTTTTTCAGTTGTCTTAGGGCTGATTTTAGGTGATTGAAAGTGGTCTAATGTTCAGATGAGGTTAACTGGTGGACATTGCTTAAAATTAGACCAATGTGTATGTAAATCCTAAAAAAAATTCAAAAATTGTACTCAAGTAAGAGTAAAGTTACTTCAAAATGATATTACTCAAGTAGAAGTACAAAGTAGTGGTCCAAGTAAGAGTAAACAAGTATTTGGGGAAAACCACTACTCAAGTAAGAGTAACTTAAAGAGTAACTGTCGGGATGTAACACCTGATTTATAATTTGAAGTGAATGTCATTGGAAGGACATAACATTAAATAATACGCAAAATCTAGTATTTTCAAAAACACAAACATGAGACAAACAAAATCATATCTGAAGGAGCGGTGCAAGAAACACAAATGTTCAAATCATTTCATATTGTCAACATAAAGCTTTTCAAGTCACTTATAGACTTACAGTAGGAAGATGAACCAAAACTTTCACTCAAGATTACTGTTGCTAACAATTTCCTTAAAAAGTTACTCAAGTAAATGTAACTGAGTACACCTCTATGGAAAATAGAATAATCGGATAATAATACTTCTTATTTGGCAGGTAGTTGCATTTAAGTGATCGACCTAAGATGTAAACTATATTTGGATTGCATTCTTCCTTAATCATAAAAAATAAAGTAGATTTCTGACTAGAAGTGTCTTATGAGAGTATTTTAGAAACTATTAATTTGACAAAATCAGGTATACACTCATAAATCTATCCATGGGTTTCAGAATGGTGATAAATTAGGATCATTGCCAAAGTGATTAACAATTTAAAACTAAATAGAATATCGTTTGAATGGGAAAATTCATCAAAATGTTGCTTATAAATACATATAGGAAGCTGAAATCATTGAATTTATAGATAAAATTCATAATAATTTAGAACTTGAACTGGACCATAACATAACAATAGCCTATCTTTGGGAATCACCCTTTTACGTTTTAACTTTCATATCAGCACATTGAGCCTTTTGGAAAGTGAATCTAAAACCACCACACAGCGAGGATGCGCTTGATCATGCTGAGTTGTGGCTAACGGGGCCCGCTGTGCCCTTCCTCTGCCTCTCCATCTTGTCCTCTCTCTCCATCCCTTAGTTCAGCCGCGTGTCAAATGTGCTTTTACGGGAAGATCCCTACTCCGACATCGCACGGCGTAGCGCTTGTGGCACGGTAATGCGTCAAAAGCAGCCGTGGTCTTGCTTTGGGTGGGCCTAAACCGACATGGCAGCGTGGTGTGCCATTAAAACACCGCTAGGGTTAGGGTCAGGAGGATGGAAGCGATGGAGGAGCAAGCAGAAATCCGATCATTTGCGATGGAAAGTGTGTTTTACGCGCAGAACACGACCGCGCAACACATCCAATCTCGGTTTAAGACTATTAGCCATGAACCGCTTTCTTATAATGGACTTGGACGTACCCAAAAGGCCGCTAGGAAACGCTATAGCTACTGTGTTCGCTAGATTCATCCTGTATTTTTTTTCGCCTGGACTCACCTACGGATCTGTACCCGAGGATGGCGATTTTTCGTGATTTGGGCTGCGGCATTTCTCGCTCGGGTTATCGCATCTAGTCCTCGGGGTGTACCGCAACCTCCAAGCGGAGTAGCATCCAAATTCGCAGCGTTACCAAATCGACATAAAGCCTCAAAAATAACACCAGGAATCGCCTAAATCTAAGCTAGTCACGATGTAAACACTCCCACGACTACTACGAATAGTTATTTTAGGTCATAGGAAAAAAGCATGGAGTATCTATACATCTACAATAACTGCGTCACTCCCCTTTGCAATGTAATGAATTAGTAATTGCTACAGCGATGCGATTGGTCGAGCCCTGGGAAAAGGTGGGGTTTAGAGATTTGTGTCGAGTTGTAATTGGACAAAGCTTCTGTCAGTCAAATCAGGTTTCACTGAGGCTGTGCGCTGATTGGTTACCCCGCGCGTAAAGGCAGTCTGTGTGGTTGGGACCAATGCCATTCATGACTGGAGGGTCAGGAGTAGCGCGGCTGGCGTGACTTCTACAATAAAAACGTGATTATTTTCACATGGTCGCAATTTAGTCATAATGCCGTAGTTAGAAGCAATATGTGCAGGGGAGAGCTGGTGGGTGGGACTCGGCGCTTTCTTCCAGAGCCAAGGAAAAGCTGCTGAGCAATGAATTGTGAATTCACTAGAAGAATCCATTCATTAATAGGCTATAGTCTGCGTGAAATTTATCGGAAATGGTTCGCTTCACGTAACAACAAGCGGGATTTTTACATATAATTTACGCAACATGGCTACGGTCCTTAACTTGTTTATGATCATTTTAGAACAAGATTTAAAAGGTACACACAACTTTCTGGAAATGTCATGATTCCATGGAAATAGAAAGCCATATGTGGAATATCATAGCCAAAGAAACAACATAGAAATAAAAACGAAATAGTCAAACCATTCCTCCGAAGTCTGAACTCTGCTCCTAACCACATTCTTTTACTTAACAGAGGATTGGCTTAGACCCCTCCATTAAAAAGATCGAAGAATATCATTGGCAAGTAGAAACAAATAAAGTTGTAAGAATCAATCTATTTTCTTTTCCCTCTGGCCATCAAAAAACATAGTGAAAACATGCATCACCGTTACTATCCAACATTTCAAGTACAATGTAATTACCAAGGTGAATAATTTCATGGTAACTAAGCTGAGGTCATATTATATTTAGTATTCTCTCTAGGCTTTCCCCTCTCGTGTTTTAGCACCCTTTGGCCACTAGATGTCTCTCTATCTCCATGTATGACTTACCGCTTGAACGAAAGCTTTTCCAACACCTTATCATTACCTCTTATTTACAACCTTCTATTTTGGTTTGGACCAGACATACCGACTTAACCAAATCCCATGAACATTTAGCCGCTATACCTCAGCCAGCCACAAGTATAAATCATTACATGGATCCCTTATTACCAGATAGTATTTTCAATTATAGTCGTTAAAGTCTATGTCTTTAAATAGCCCG
Organism: Periophthalmodon schlosseri; assembly: GCA_000787095.1. NCBI lineage: Eukaryota > Metazoa > Chordata > Actinopteri > Gobiiformes > Gobiidae > Periophthalmodon > Periophthalmodon schlosseri. The sequence goes on along the minus strand of JACM01035948.1, from coordinate 17,004 downwards.
GTGACATGTACAATACCCAAGCATCCCAGGCCACAATTAGGGGGTAAAGCCACAGACAGACAGAGGAATTCCAGTCGGCTCAGACATCGGTGGCGATGATGGACGTCCTATTTGCTCTCCAAACACTTATGGAGGTTGATATAGATTACAGCTGTCAGTCAGGACTCAAACATATATACACAACAGTCTATAAAACTACATGTTAACTACAAAATGTGCTTATAGACGATAGTGGTTACAGCCTGGATTTTGTGAGGTAACTTGTTCCTTGCAGAGGAGTATCTAAAAATTGTACTAAAGTAAGAGCAGTGGTGGAAGGTAACAAAGTACAAGTAGTAAGTACTGTACTTATGTAGAATTTTTAGGTATCTGTACTTTACTTAAGTAGATTTTATAGGGGACACTTTTTACTTTTACTTCACTACATTTGAGAGCAGGTATCAGTACTTGCTAATCCACTACATTTTTGAACTGCACTGAAAAGTAAAAAGTACTTTTCATATGATTAGAGGGGTTATAATTACCATGTTCGCGGTAACATCCTGACTAAAGTTTTCGAGTTCAAACTTCAGATTTGAGCAAAACAAAAATAAACAAAATTAGAAAATTTAAGAAACTGATTCGTATTGCGATTGTTGACAAAAATATGCAGCTTTTTTTTTCTTTTTTTAAATTTTTTTTTATCAACATCACTTTAACTCTTTAACAAATAAGCAACACTTGTGTGAAATACTTCACCCACTGAATAAGAGTAACATTACTTCAAAATAATATTACTCAAGTAGAAGTACAAGGTAGTGGTCCAAGGAATTACTTTTTACTCTTACTTAAGTAAGGGTAAAAAGTAAAAAAAATAAATAAACATACTACTACTACTACTACTAAATATTTAGGGAAAATACTACTCAAGTAAGAGTAACTTATAGAGTAACTGTTGGGACATAACACCTGATTTATGATTTGAAGTGTAATTTGAAGAACAAAATATTAAATAATGCACAAAATCTGGTATTTTCAAACGGCAACTTATTGGCAATACATATCTGAAGGAGCGGTGCAAGAAACACAAATGTTCAGATCTTTCATATTTTCATCATAAAGCATTTGTCACAGAGTAACCAAGAGTAAACAAAACCTTTACTCAAGTAAGAGTACTGTTACTTCAATAAAAATATTACTCAAGCAAAGTAAAACTATACTGCTAGAAAAGTACTCTAGTACCAAGCTGAAGAACATGCAAACTCTACATAGACAAGCACGTAATCCCAGAATCCACTCTGGACCTTTCTTTAATATCAGATGATGAGTTTTCTATGCCATATATTCACAGTCCGGTGGCACAGAGGTCAGCGTTCTCACCTTAAAGCGTGAAGGTCCTTGTTTCAACTCCCAGGCAGCTTGGGGACCAGAGGTGGGTCGTCATTTCTTGGACCACTACTTTGTACTTCTACTTGAGTAATAACATTTTTAAGCAACGTTACTCTTACTTGAGTACAGTTTTTGGCTACCCACCTCTGGCTGATACGGAAATACCTGGATGCGTTCAATGACACCTCGTGAGAAAGAGTGCTGGATAACCACAATGCCACCACTTTGAATCAGGGCCAAGTGTAGACGACTGGGAGCCCACATCAGCCTGAAGGTAAAACAATAGGAAAACATGAAAAACAGGAAAGTATCGCTAGAAATGGTGACAAATGCACGGTGGAAGTGAAATATTCATTGTTTGGTGGTCCAGGTGCCCGCGGGTGGCACCAACCCAGCTGGAGGATGTGACTGGCTGCTGCCTATGGGTTTGGCATACTAACACAACCAGGGGTGATGAGAGGGAGAGAGGGAGAGAGAGAGAAAGAGGAGAAAGAGCGAGAGCGAGACAGACAGACAGACAGTGAGAGACTGAGAGACTGAGAGACTGAGAGAGAGAGAAAGAGGAGAAAGAGCGAGAGCGAGACAGACAGACAGACAGTGAGGGACTGAGAGACTGAGAGAGAGAGAGAGAGAGGGAGAGAGAGACGGAGAGAGAAAGAGAGAGGGAAGGAGGAGGCACATAAGGATGGAGAGAGTGAGAGATGGAGGGTGAACAAAGGAGGAGAGAGGTAGAGAGAGATATGGAGAGGTAGAGAGAGAAGGAGTGGAGGGAGAGTGTGAGAGATGGAGGGTGAAAAAAGAAGGAGAGAGGTAGAGAGACAGACAGAGACTGAGAGAGAGAGAGAGAGAGAGAGAAAGAGGGATGGTGGAGGCACATAAGGATGGAGAGAGTAAGAGATGGAGGGTGAAAAAAGGAGGAGAGAGGTACAGAGAGAGAGACAGAGCGACTGAGAGAAAGAGAGACAGAGAGCGAGAGAGGAGGGAGAGTGTGAGAGATGGAGAGTGAAAAAGGGGGTAGAGAGAGGTATGGAGAGGGAGAGGGAGAGAGAGAGAGAGAGAGAGAGAGACAGTATGAAAAGGAAAGTAGTGGGGGAAAGAGGGAGGGAGAAAAAGCGTATCAGAGATGCAGAGAGAAAGAGGGAGGGGGGAGACAGGGGAAGAAGAGGATTGATGGAAAAAGAGAGTGAGGAAATAAAAGAGAGAGATGGGATCAGGAGAGAGGTAGATAGAAGGGGGTTGAGAGCGAAAAGAAAGATACAGAGAAGAAGATAGAGAAAGAAAGTGAGAGAGATTGTCAGAGATGGGGAAAAAGTGAAAGAAAGAGAGAAGGCGGTAAAGTGACTAAGAGACATAAGGAGAGAGAAAATGGAGGGAGAGAGAATAAGAGACAAAGAGAGAGAGGAAAAGAGATGAGACGAGGGATAGGGAGAGAGAAAGAGAGGGAGATGGGGGTGAGAAAAACAAGTGAAAAACACCAGCTGCACGTCGGTTAAAAGAAATTACACAAGTGAATTTGAAGCATTGACAGGAATATTATCACATGACTCGTAACCTCATGAACTCCACCCACTTAATCACACTGTGCTATTGTTCAACCAGGATAATTGTTGGGGTGAAAAAAGAAGCATTTTACAATCGCAACGGAAGAAAAAATACAAATAGGAGATAAAGTGGAGCATTTGTATAGTGAGAGGTAGTTACAAGAGGCATTTGTGACAGAAGGGTGTTAGGTTGAACTATAGGCTTAACTGACAATGTGATGTAATTAGATATCTTTTGTGCCGCTGTTGAAAATAAAGATTTTATTATATGGTAAAATGCTTCGTAGTATCACAAATTACAACCACTAATCATGTGGTTTTCTGTGAGAATAACAGTCGAGGTGAAAGACAAATTACAACTCAAAGATCAGAATTCATTCATTTTTTTTCAGACAGCAATAAAAGACAGGAAATGTAGAGTAAAAGGTAACTTTTAAAAAGTCATTTTCATCCTTTAACCATGTTATAGTTGTTTCCCTTTTCATTCATCCCGTCAGATGTATTTAGTTTGATTCATGCATGTTTGAGTGATCTTTATACTCCTGTATTCAAGATGTCATTGCGCTCCACAAACCATCATTTTCACCGCCACCGATACACGCTCACTGCTCTGTACTTACTTCATTCTCTAAGTATATTTTTGCAATTGGTGATACATGTAGGATTTGGAAGTGTCACGTAGTCATTTTGATGCAAATAGAGAAAAACAACTGGCCACTCGCTAGTGTGATGCAGCTATCCATAGATGTGATGACATTTACGGCCACGTCAGCTCCCATTGGGCACTGCAGTTTTCTAACGTGGAGGTCAGCGGACTTGTTTCTTTTATTAAGTCATTTTAGATCAATATTGCCATTTAAAATATGGGAATTATAACCTAATGATCCACGAGTGTCAGAGATTATTACTATATAGCAGACACAAGCACAACCGGTCTTCTTTAAAAGGTGCTCTATAACTTTTCTGTTGATGGATTCACCACGTGCTTGTCTCCATGATGCTATTGCTTTACTTGGAATGTTCCACAGCATGGGATTAAACATATCATTTATTCAGCAACTTTTTCATTGCTGTGAGTGGGGTTCCCTCTCCACAAATCTGACCTGTAACTTGGCCTGGTGCTGTGACCTGTTTGTCTCAATGGAGAAATAAGTTTAAAACCGTAGTGTGGAACATTCCAAGAAAAGTTTTCCCTGCCCTTACCATTGAAACATAATGAACTGCTACAAGGCCAAGGGGTTTGGTCTCAGCACCAAGGGGTTTGGTCTCAGCACATATGCACAATTATATCACTATTTGCTGAATATCTTTTTCCACTTTTTAGCCTTATATCACATTGCGCAAGTCCTGTCCAATAATATCTGGGAGCAAAACAATTTAAAATAAACACTTTACTCACTTAAACAACAAAAACATACTTAACTGTGTCACAGTCCACAGTTGAAAGAGAACAAATTCAATCCTGTCAACTGGACAAAAATTGTAGGAGTGAAGACGTTTCGCTGCTCATCCAAGCCGCTTCTTCAGTTGTGGTCAGATTACTGCTGGACACTGCCTTATGTCTATCTGAAGGGAGGAGCTAACTACACTGAAGCTAACACACCTATTTGTTTACAGTTTCTGTTTGTTGGCTAGGTCTACTGAGCTGCACTAAGTGTGAACTGTGCCTGAGTCATATTTTGCATAATCATTCAGGCCCCTAATTGGTGCTCTCACACCTATTAGCATACTGGCTATCACTATTGTTTCCCTTGTTTGATTTAGGTCTGAGGATGGAGTTATAAACAGGAGATAAATTATGTCTAAGCCCCCCATTCCCGTTCAAAGAGAAATGTGTTTCCTAACAAAAACGGCCTCTTTAACTCCCCTCTTAAACCATTTATTTTCTTTGGCTAAGATCTGTACCTCACTATCTTCAAATTAGTGCAATTTTGTCAACTGGACAAAAGTGAAGATGTCCAGTTGACAGAATTGACTTTTTCTTTTGCTATGGCTCACACCTGGACGACAGGGGGATCACACAGACACAGTGCACAGTTGTAAATCGCCTGATGCCCATGAGGTAAGCATGAAGACCGCCTACTTAATCACATCTTGTTATTGTGTTACATAACTAATTATTGGTATTAAAAAGAGGCATTTTCCATTCACACTAAACAAAAAGTGGATATCACGTTGCCGAAAGCTTAATATATTATTTCAGTGAAGCCTGTGTAAGCCTTTTATTAGCACATTCTCACTGGACACCTGTTGTAGCAGAACATTTAGTGTTGGGTTTTTTGTCAGCTCAGTAATCCTGGACGGTACATGGCTGTATTAGCACTATGACCTATTCTCAGCTCTAAACCAGAATGTACTGCAGAAACAAAATAGAATGTGACGTTTCTCCTGCTTGTTGCTTCGTGTTGCTTTGCCTGAAATGTTCCACAGTATGGTATAAACTTAGCTATCTGGCAATAATTCATGTAAAGGTGTTTTTATTGCTCAAAAATACATGCATTCTTACTTTGAACGGGGTCACCTTGCCACAGATCTGACCTGGAAGTTAAAGTGATAGTATGTAACTTTTCTGGAAGTGGAAAGTCAACTGCATGACTCTATGGAAAGACAAAGTTAAAACCATACTTCTCCATGGAGCTAGATACGTTTCATGCTATTGGGTGGAATATTTCCATGGAAACAAGCGTGAGGCCCCCCCCTCCAGGCCAAATAAGAGACATCTACAGTGAAAAAAACATTTTGTCTATTTTTTGGTTAAAAAGTTACATACTATGGCTTTAACTGGCCTGGTGGTGTCACCTGCTTGTTCCACAGTGGCATTAAACTTATCTATCTCCATAAAGACAGATACGTTTAATGCCACTGTGGAACATTCTAGACAAATCAGTAACATTGTCTCCATGGAGTTACAAGGTAGTGCACCTTTAAACAATAAAAACAAACAAACACTAGTTCTATCTTGTAACGGTAATAATTTAGTTGTGAATCTATACCATCAAGTACAAGTAGAACTATTACACTACTACTACAACTACTACGAGTTGATGTATTGTGATACTTTTTACTACATTTACTATACAATTAAGTAAGTTTAGCTGCTGATCTTAAATTGTGAGTTACTATCATCCGCCTCCTACTCTTACTACTCCTAATACTACTCCTACTACTACTTCTACTACCTCATGGATAATATGTTTGCCGTATGTCCAGCGATTACTGCTGGCCACCTTTTGACATTTCACTCAAGTTGCTTATTTTTTCTCGTACCCCCAATGTCATGCAGAACAAATGGCCCAGTGCTGACGCTGGTGATGTGGTGTGTCCGCTACAGAGGAGTAGTAGCCTATATAAAGTGGATGTGTGGGGAAGGCAGTTGCGAGTTAGACATAGCTGTGATTAAGTAGTAATGGCCAGAGCAGTGACAGGGGATTGCGTTGGTCACAGGGCAGAGAAAAACTACATACCCTTGGGCGTGTGGGTTATTTTTGAGAAGGGATATAATCATTTCAGGAGCACTGCACTAAAACTCGCCCCCAACTCCCAATTGGGCCATAAAACAGAGTAAGGAATAGCGAGGGATTTCTCAAAAGTGGTGCTGTTGAATAGTTTGTGAGGTAGTTATTTAGGGTGCGTTCACACGTGTACTCGTTATGTCCTGGTTTGAGATCAGTTTATATAGACTTGGTATGGTCTGGTCCTGTTTTAGTTCTGGTTTAGTCTAGTCCAAGTTTAGCCACATCATCAGATCTCTAAGCTAAGCAGGGTTGGGCCTGGTTAGCAGTTGGATGGGAGACCACTGGGAGTACCAGGTGCCACAGTGACAAAACTGTTGTTGTGTCCTTAGGCAAGACACTCACATTGCCTAGTATGAACGTGGTGCGTGCATGAGTGTAGGTGGTGGTCGGAGGGTCCAATGGCGCAGATTAGCAACCTCGCTTCTGTCAATCTGGCCCAGGGCAGCTATGGCTACAATAATAGCTTAGTGTGGAGTGAATGAATAATGCACAAAATTCTAATCTAAAATCATCAAGAATGTCTTGACAGTTGAGTCAAAATGTCTTCATATACTGGCTTTAAGTAAAAAAAAACAAAAAACAGACTAACTGAGAACTTTAAACCAGGAAGGACATCTTTCAAAGTGAAGTTTTCCCCATATTCTCATAAATAAATCACCATACCAGGAGCCGATGATTTGCTGCATTGACCCAACAGTTGACTTTTGTGGTATAGCAATAGCATATACTGTAGTAGCTGCCAATTTTCCAGAATACTGAGCTGTGGTATGGGGGCTATAGGGTTCCATATGGTGTTAGATCTTAACATTACTGATTTTGTGAAAAAAACAAAACAAAAACATGCATGGCCACAACAATGCCCTCCTACAAGTTCTTGAGGGCATTTTCCTTTCTTGTGATTTGGGTTACTAATAGCGTAAATGTCATTAGTTTAAGTACAACAGTTGCTCCGAAACTGTGTATATGGTGTTTTATTAGTATAATCTACTGCGATTTTAATGCAAACTAGGTAAATTTGCATGTAAGTTTGTGCTGCCTTCAGTGGCTTCTGTAGTTCCCAGTAGTTGGTGACATCACACAAGACTGCCCTGATTACAGCCAGGTGTTTCTGATCGCAAACACCTGGCTGCAGGGGCGGAGTTTGAAGTGTGGATACCTGTTAGACCAATCACATCGTTCTTTATCCCCCCCCAGACCCCGCCCCTCCTCCCCCCTCACTCTCTTCTTTAGTCCTCCACTTACTGCCCAGTTTAGCAGCTCTATTTGAAATGTGGTTTTGGGCCGGAGTTTAGTTGTTTAGTCCCACTTTAACAATTAGCCTCGGAACAATGAGTTACCGTGATACATCTCTACTGCACTCCACTCAAATGTACCGTTTTATTTTTTCTTCATAACAATCAGCTTTGATGGAGTGGTCTTCTTTGTAATATCAGCCTCTGTCTTGTGTCAACTTTCAATGTGTTTTGTTTGGTGGTGACTCAACAGTGAACGAGGAGAGCATTACATAACCTTACACAGGGCCAATAGAATTTAATCTTATGTCAGAATTTCTAATGTTTAGTTTTTGAGTTACTACTTTCTATCTGTTATGACATGATCCAGAATATGTAGAATGTGTAGTATTCTCATTTTTAGCCTATACGAGTTACACTTTCTGATAACTACACCTTAATTAGTCTGAATAAAGTATGAAGAATTAAGAGTTTATTAAGAATGATTCAGGTTTACTTAGGGGGTTAGGAGTTAGGTTTAGGGTTTTAATTAAAGGGGGTATTATGCAAAATTGACTTTTTTTTAGCTTTCTACCATGTTATAATGTTTTCTCATCAAAAACATTCCTAAAGAGGTTTTATATGTCATCCACGCATGTTTGAGTAATTTAACAATCTCTCCCGGGGCCTATTCGAAACCTTCTTATCCAAAGCTTAGCCCGTAACGTCGCCCATGCTCCTGCACGGCCGTTTTCCATAAATGTACAAAAGCCTGATACAAAACAATGCACTACTACTTGACAAACGTGATGCGATGTGCAAAGGGAGGGCGGACTCAGAGCGTAAAAAACAAAACTGAAAATTATTAAACATGTTCATACATTGTTTTTGGTGAATATAGCATTTTCAAAGGTAAAAGTAAAAGGTAACATTGTGATCTAAATGTTATGTGTTAGCAGTTAATCCTCTACAGAAGTGTAACACCCCCTCTACGTTACTACGCCTGAATCATTCTTACTAAACTATTTGTTCATTATGAATTAAGTCTTTGTTCATACTTTATTATGGCTTATTAAGGGGTAGTTATTATAAAATGTTACCACAAACTTATTACAGTGAAGTTGCTCCATTGTGTCCTATTAACACTTTCTTATAAACCGTATGTAAGACGTGTTTTAATCCCTGCCCTCTGGCTTTGCTCAGGTATCTGTACTTAGATCTATAGTGTGAAACCTGCAGACTTATCTCTAGTTTAAGTGGGACAACATGATGAATAGATAATAAAGGCGCCCAAGGGAGCGCTGTATCCGGGTTAACTCTGCTCTATAAAGATGTAACATTTGTAACAACACTGCGGATCAACAGAGAGGTTCAAATGAGCAGAGTTTAAAGTGCATATGACAGTTTTTCATGTTTTTCTAATTATGACTTGGTTTGGTGGGATAGTATGTGCAGTAAATATTTATCATAGTTTTACATCAGTTAAGTGGCAGTTTCTGGAAAAAAAAGAGTTGAAAAGAAAAGTACCAAAATACAGGAAGTAGAGGTGAGTTCTAAAAAGGAATAGGTCATCAACATAAAAAATTGTATCTAAAATACAGCGACAATTTACGCAAGAGGAACACATTTTTTCTGATAGATAAAACCTTAAATTAACAAAATAGAGTGGTTGTAATTTTTATTTGTCTAATCATAACTGTTGTGTAAGTTTGGCCCTTGTTAACATTATGGTTACTATGGGTACTTCTATGTCATATCTGCCCGTGTCCAACCAGAAAGTAAAATCATTAACTTCACCAAAATTATATATATAAAACTAGGCAAGATTTTTTTTAAATCTTAAATATAATGATGTTAAAGGCCCTGTAACCATTTTCCCCCATGCATTTGAACAAAATGTGTCTGCATCTGTTTCATTGTCAGAGCATCAGGAAGTGTACATTAGCATGCTAAGTGTTACTAGGTTTACCATCACATCAAAACTTTGCTCTGGTCGCTGTGGTGAATAATCAAGTTGCAAAACTGCAAACCGTTTAAAGGGCCAATATTATGCAATTTTCTGATCTATGTTATAATGTTTCCTCATCAAAAACATACCCGGAGTTGTGTTTTGTTTCATTCACACAAATTTAACACACAAATCCTGCATATTTAGGCTGAGTTCTTCTCTCAAACTGAAAACACTCTGTTCCAGAGTCTGCTCCACTGTGTTTTTAAACTCCATACACATTCACTAGAATCATTTGGATAATTTCAGCCCTGGAATTGCCCATCTCTAATGAACAAAAGGTAAAAGGTAGCAGTTGCCTTGAAAACTACCGCTTCATGACATCACAAGGTGGAACAGAGCATTTTGCGGTTTGGAGATGTAAACAGACTATAATAATAAGGGTTACTCAAACGTGTGAATGAAACAAAACACAACTCTTGAGTATGTTTGTAATGAGGTAACAACACTTTAACATGGTTTAAAGCTCACAAGAGTCAATTTTCCATAATATAGGACCTTTAAAATGAACTAGTTTTTTTCTCACATATTTAAAATCAGGTAGAGCACCTTTAACTACGTTTTAGTAAAATGAGTAGTCTAACCTGTCACTTTAACCTCATGGGCCTTCAGTGTGACCAAATCAGTCGTGTGGGTTTTGCTGATGTAGCGAACGCGAGTACAAACCAATTGTAGCTTTTGACAACAACAAGCCCTGTGATAAAGCACCATTGAGCCAGCTATCTAGGTCTCACCTGCTCTGTACTGCTATTGCTTCTGCTGCTACGGGGAGGGAGCGGGAGCAGTAGTAATAAGGAGATCGTCTGTCAATGTATCCGGGATGTTGGTGATTGATTCGGAGCTGAGTGCAAAGACAAACTCAGCAAAGGGAGCTAAAGTGACGGTAATGAACTTCCAGAGGAGAGGGTGGGAGGGGGAAGGAGGCAGTGACAGTAGCAGAGGAGGAGGTGGTGAAGTGGGGGTTGGACAGGACGTGTGTGTGGGCGACCACCGGAAAACTACGGGGACTATTTCTGCACTAAGCGCTACAAGGACCACAGAGGGCTTTGGTAAAGATTGTCCCAAGAGAGAAAGAGAGAGGGACAAGCCAGATTTAAACTGCGGAGTAAAGGATTGCATAGAGATACATAAATCACAATATGGCATTTGTCGCTACTTATGTGAAACACTAAACTGGCTCAAAGTTACTTCCGTCTTCCACTTTCTATGTGTTATGTACGTAAACTAAACATAAAAAAAATGTAATTAACATTCAACGGTTGCAAATTACTTAACAGTAGCGGTACCACTTTCTAATAACTGCACTTAATTAGCCTGGAGTTATAGTTTGTTTCATTCATGCCGGTTTCAAAAATCCTCCGAGACAATGGACTTTCTACAAACACCCCATTTGAGATTTTCCGGGATTGTGATATCATAGATAAAAGCTCTGTGCAGTTTTTAAGTCTATAAATCATCGCTAGTCTTGTTTTAAGCACTTCTGGCATCAAATCACGTTCATTACTCCTGTGTGCTTTCATTAACATGTCCGGACATGTTCATCATTATTTAGTTTAATTGTTTTCACTGTGGCAATTCCCTCTATTACCAGTAGATGGCAAGCAGCACCAGATCAGAGTATAGGGAGCGCTGAGACTGTGAAATGATGTCTGTTTTTTAATTTATTAAGAATGATTCAGGGTCAGTGACTTAATTAAGGGGGTAGGGTTAGGAGTTAGGGTATTAATTAAGTAAACTATTTGTCCATAATGATGCAACTCTTTGTTCATGCTTTATTTAGGCAAATGGAGTTATTGTAATGTGTTACCAAGAGGTTTGTGTTGCATTCCGCTGCCAGCAGATGGAGATGTGAGCTACCAAAGTGAAAGTGCAAATTAGTTACGCTCATAGCAATGACTAAACCTTCACAAATATATCCACATTAAAATTTCACAAACAGTCTCATTTTAGACTAAAAATAATGCTGAGAATAAAACATTTGCTTAGTGGCAGAGTTCATTTTAAATCTATATTCTATTACCACTAATTACGACTTTGACATTTAAAACAACGACCTGGAGGAAAATATACACATCAAATTACCATATTGTAACACCTAATGGCTATATTGCACCTTATAACATTTTAGCCTATTCATTTGCATTGCTAATCAGATGTCACCTGCGTAAGCCAATTTCCCTTTGACATTTTTGAATTTTTGTTATAAAAAATCTTTCGCAGCACCTTTCTTTGACTCCATTAGGACCGGAGATACAGACAGATGCACAAATGGAAAAAGTGGCGAGAATATTCACATTTGCAGGTGCTGAATTATAAAAGAGTTAGATCGGTTAGGTGGCACATGCAGGGAGCTTTTGGCCCATCTTACGGAGATAATTCTGTCTGAAGAATGCCACGGACTTGGAAAATGCATATCTGGGATCTGCTCTTGTGTTGGGTCTAAAAGAGGAGCGTATTATGAGGTAAAGAATAGTCTGTGCTTTGAGGAATAATGTGTTAGAAGCCAAAGCATCTTTTCTAATGCATTTGGCTCAGTACAAAGGAAGAGTCAGGTCAAGAGTTAACGCCAAATCTTGAGCAGGTCCATGCATCTGTTATTGGAAACAACACATTGATGGTATATGTGACAATAGTTGTAAGTGTATTTTGAGTCTTGTCTTAAAGGTACACTGTAGTCTCTTTTCCATTGGCACGGTTTGTTTGGGGCTGCCCTGGCAAAGGTCTGTTTGGTGGGGCCAGCTCCAGCCTTGTTGTGTCTCCAGGCTTCGAGCTCTGGGTCCAGGGGCAGAGCTTTGCTACGTGAGACACTGACGTCACCCAAACCTAACTCACTTTTCCTTAATAAATAAAATCTACCTCAATCATAGCTGAAGATGTTTAGTAATTCCATGTTTGTGGTGCTGTGAGACATGGCTAAAGCTAGCATAAACGCAAAACTACTTCCGGTTTATCATCAGCAGCTTTTTCTGCGTTTATTTCGCTTCTCTGCACCGCTACATCGTGTTTTCCCTTCTCTTTATGTAATCCATTGGTTTTGGCTCATATTAGATGTATTATGCACTGCAAATATAATATATAATATTTTTATCTTGATGCAAGTGCCGTGCATTGATAAACAGGAAACAGCTGTTGCTAACGCGCTACCTTTGTTTTACAAAGAATATTGGCTCAACATACAACACCATTTGGTAAGACATTAGTATTATTATTATTATTTTTTGTGCTTTTTCTTGTCTTGTTTGCTCCTGAGTCTCTCTTGTCCAGTCATCTTGTTTGGTTGTTTTAACCACACCAATTGGGGAGCCGTACCAGCCCCAGAGCCCGCTGGGAGCTAGTACCCTCCAGATTACGCTTCACACCCTTCAAACAGGGTGGTACAGTTCATTTTAGACAGTGGAGACACTTGTGGACTGTACCGATTCGCTCAAAATTGAACCAATCAAAATACAGCTTATGTACCTCTTCTACTGGGGGGTTAGCCATCTGCTCAAAAATACCTCAAAAAACACACCTTGTTACAGAGCGGTGGTTGCCTTTCCACAGATCTGACCTCCAGCCTGAGGGCATCACCTACTTGTTGTCCATGGAGACAGAAAAGTTAAACATCTTCCTGCCAATATTCTTCTTATCACTCAAATTTCTATCATCTAATGTGTGTAATTTATTTTAAAATGCCTCTAATCAAAACAAATGGGTTAATAGTCCACATTAGTAAGTTATTACAGTCATAAATCTTTAAGATGCAAGCGAGCGTTTTTTACACATCGGGACAGCTGTTATCTTCAATATAATTACATAATTGCATTTGGATTATTGCCAAGAAGAAGAGTGATATTTTGTCATTTATGGGCTTGTACCTGACTTTTATTTCTTCGAGTTCTGGAAAAACACCTTTTACTCACAGTATAGTGTAAAAGCAACTATTCGTCAAAGAAATGAGAAAAAATGATATTATATATTTTTAAAGGCATTTTGTTGGATGAGAACCACAAGGACACAACTCTAACAGAGCATTTTATCCAATCAGACATGGTTGGATGAGAACCTGACATATTTAAATCACCATGTTACCTTTTATTGTTTTTGAAAATGTTATATTCACCGAAAACAACGTATTACATGCTTAATAAGTTTCACGTAATACGTTTTTTGGCTCGCTGAGTCCCCCCTCCCTTTGCACCCCACGCAAAGTAACTCCACATTCATAGTGCTATCTCATTACAATCAGCGTGCATTTCGCTAATGAAACTACTGCACATTGTATTGGGTTTGTGAAGCTGTAGTGTACTGTTTTTTATCCTGCCTTTGTATATTTATGAAAAAATGCTGCGTGGGAGAATGGGTGACGTAGGCTTGTGTGCTGAGCTTTGGATCGGATTGTACTGCTAACCACAAGGAGGGTTCAAATAGGGCCCAGGAGAGATCGCTAGATTACTCAAACACACATGGAACAACATTAGGAACAACATTATAACATGGCAGAAAGCTCCAAAAAGGTGATTTTGCATAATACCAACTCTTTAAAGATGTTCTTCATGCAAAATTACGCGCCACAGGCCCTTTAACGGCAAAATTGAACAATATGATTTCTGACTTTTCAAACCAAGATTAAACTAGGTCAAGACTTCAGCTTGGCCCTGTCCGCAGACACACCATAAATCTATCTTTCCTTCCTTGTATTATGTCTAAAAAGAGGAGCACATTTTTCAGCACGGTCCATTGGCTTTGGGGACTATAATACGTCTCCAGTAAGTAGCCTGAGCCCGTCGTACACGCTGGCAGGTCCTCCTCCTTCTAGCCTGTACATTTCACCAGGAAGTACCCACCTCCGGCTCAGTCTACAATATAGGCCCCATATATCACCTGTCAGCTCCACCAACCCCTCAGTAATGAACAGGCATCAAGTGAGTAAAGGTAAGCTCATTCGCAGTCATTATGCTAGCTCATAACCAAATCAGTCTGCGCAAATGAGATGGCTCCTTTCGCCCCCCGGAGGACTAAAAGGGAGAAGGGAGTACCCCGCCTTCATTTGTCGCTAATGGGCCACCGTATTAGAGTGTAGCGAGAATGCAGGATCAATGCCGAATCTCATTCTGGTGTCATTTGAATTTGCCTGGCTGTTTTCACACATCTGTTCCCCCGGGTGCAATGAAGGATTTATTTGTAAAGAGGGAAGTACAAGCGATGAGGAGACGAGCTTTTAATAAGATTTATGCCTGGTAGTGATCAAGATGGATGGGCCGGTGCTGTGCGTTGCAGAGGGGCAGGATGACATAGAAATGAATGGAAGTGTCTTCCTGTGCTGTTATAATGACACCTGCTTCTGCATCTGTCTATCGGTTTCAATTACAGATTTAGCTTTAGTAATTTTGAACAGAGGAGTATTAGTAGAAGTAGTAGTAGCTGTAGTAGCTATTCAAACTCGATTTTGATACTAAGGAATAGACTCAAGACTCAATGCCAATTCCAATAACACAATTATAGTAAAAAACACTTTGGACAACAGAATATGATTTTCAACATTAAATAATATTACTTTTATATTACCATCTTATACTTCTGTTCTGATACATCTCAAGATCATTCCAAAGCTAGTCAGGAAAGGTTCATTTCTGTCCTGTGAATGTGACTTTTTAGTATTGATACCTGCTCAAATAAGTATCTAGTTTCGATACTAGTTTTTGCATCAATTGGCATCTGATTTTCAATACTTTGGACAACCCTAGTAGTAGCACCATGGGAAGTAGCAGCAGTATTATGATTAGTAGTAATAACAATAGCCACAGTAGTATAGCCACAAAACTAATCGCTATTTCTCAGATTGCGATTGTGGTAATTTGCGATATAAAAAGTAGGATTTGGTTCTGTGCTGATGGTACTGAAAGATGAATTGATAAACTAATACAAGAATCACATAAATTTAAGAGCATGTTTATAGAGATCTAAACTACAGGTACAACAAGATATTTGTTTTTGAAACAGATATGATTGATTGTGATATTGTGCAGCCTTAATTGGTTGTGGTAGAAGTAGTAGTAGTAGTAGTAGTAGCAGCAGCAGCAGCCTTAAACTGCATTCAGACAGTGGCATCAGGGGTGTTGGGTTAACATGCAAAGTCTATGGGGACGTGTGTCAAGGCTTGTCTGGTGATTCCGCGGCACGTTTCTAGTGTTCACGAGTGGTAGTGGTCATAGTGGTACTGGTGGTAGTGGTGGCAGTGGTGGCAGTAGTAGTAGTAGTAGTAGCACATTCAGTAAATAAATAAGTAAAGACTCTTTCTACATAAGTAATTATTATTTTTGATCATTTTGAACTATTTCATTTTAAATCTTGCCATTTATTTTCATATCGTTTATGAAATGTGTTTCAGGATAGTGTTGCCAATGCAGGGACGTGTACTTTGCTGGGACAGTTTGTGCTAAAGTTTCATATTTCATGTAAATAAATGTAAGGAGATAGCAGAGATGGGATGTAGTTCTACCCTCCTATCTGTGAAATTACCACTGCACAGAATCAGCAGCAGATCTCCCAGCGCCTGCAGCAGTGATAAGTTTAGTGCTCTTCAGCTTGTACATATCGGCCCCATAATGTCTGTTTACTCACGCGCAAACTGGGAGAGATTATAGTAGCTGTTTGTGCAGGTTTAAAATGTATATTACTTGTATATTACTTTATAATATTTAAATAACATATATTACGCACTACTTGTATTGTTATTAGCCTTTAAACATGCACCTTTGCTTTGCTCAATATTCTCTGATCTGGTGCAGTTTACCATCTAATGGCAACAGAGGGAATTTCCACAGTGAAAACAGTTAAACTTAGTAATGAGGAACATGTTTTAAGCATTTCTGTTGTGAATTCAGAGACAAGTTTGCCGATGATTTATGGACTTAAAAACTCCATAGAGTCTCTATCTATGACATCACAATCCAGGGAAAATTCGTACGAGTGTTTGGGGAGGATCAAAGACAAAGGACTTTTTATAGAAGATTACTAAAACCATCGTGAATGACGATCCCTTTTTAATGAGGGAACAATAGCCTAACATGGTTAAAAGCTAAAAAAAATCAATACATAATACATAACATGTGTTCTTTAAATTGCAAATATTTTAGTTATAGGTTGTTTTACAGAAACTGCACCATGTAAGTTACTATGCTTGAGGATGCATTCACTTTTGTACTTTCACCACATCACAATTGGGACTAAACCTAAAACTAAACCTGGTCTAGACCAGGACTAAACACGGACTGCACTAAATTTACGTCTAAAGAACGGCAAGTGTGTATGCACCACTAAACTACAATTCGTATTCATATTAAAATATTATATGGATTAAGTTTTAAAGCAGATGCTCT
>JACM01000026.1:0-36388 GCA_000787095.1 Periophthalmodon schlosseri | reverse complement strand
TTTAAGGAAACACAGACCTAAATGTCATTACGAGTGTACCAGACCTGAGCGGTGCTTGAGCTTGTAATCTGGCGTGATGCAGTAAGTAAGAGTAGCTCTGTGCTTGGGTGGATCTCCGCTGAGGCAGACATAACTGTGAGCTCTGCCTGCTCCGGTGTCCTGTCTCTGGGTCTCTGCTGATTCACACTGAGGGTCAAGTGTGGTCAAGTGCTGTCCCTTTTCCTCCCAGCCTTCGACAGCACATTTAAGAACAGGTGACTCAAGGGAGCGACGATAACAGTCTATGGGAAGTTTGCAACACTTTGTCAGCTGTCACCACGCTGAACATTTTTGTGTAGCTTTTGTGATACAGAACTTTCAGCAAGATATTTTTTTTCTCCAGCTTTCCCATTTTTTGTTGGGGCTGTTGTGTAAGTTAAAGGAAATATAGGATAATAAGAAAAACAGACTTGTGAGATTCTACGGTTTTCCCTCCTTTTAAACTTACTCAGAGTTGTATTTCGATTGATTCTTGCATCTTTGGGTAACACTGTTGTAGAGCATTTGAGGCTTGGGTGGTAAGAAAATTTCTGTCTTCACTTACCTCCTATCTCCGACGACTGCTTTGTACTTAATTGAGATTAATCAAAAGATTTTGGACTCCGGGTGTTCAAAAGTGTAGCCATTTAAAATAAAATAAAAAAACCAACAACATACTGTTCAATTCTGCTGCTTGCTAGGGTAATTGCCACTTGGAAAATTTACATTGAATAGAAGATTAGCAACTTACTGTTACGCTAGCATGGGAAGTAACATAGTAAAAGCCAAAGTTAAATCTGTCAACTGGACAAAAAGTTGTAGGGGTTTGCTGCTCATCCAAGCCGCTTCTTCAATTCTGGTCAGATTGCTGGTGGACACTGCCTTATATCTATCTGAAGGGGGGGGCGCTAACTACACTGAAACTGTAAACAGTGATTGCTTGCAGTTCCAGCCTAAATGAGCCTGTGTTCAGCCTTAATGGCCCTAATGGCTCACTCTATTGTTCTCTTTGTTTCCTTTGTTTGCTTTGGTGAGGATGGAGCTATAGATGGGGGAGAGATGATGTCTAAGGCCCCCATTCCTGTTCAAGGAAGGACTGTCTTTCCTAACAAAAATTGCTTAGTTGGCTGTTTAGTTTGTCCAATGTAATGCTCACTGCTTTACATTGGAGAAAAACAGCCACTCCATAAGAGAATGTACCAACACTGTCGCGAGACTCCTCTGGACCATTGGAGAAAAACAGCCACTCCATAAGAGAATGTACCAACACTGTCGCGAGAGCTCCTCTGGACCCCAGTCCAACGTACATCTCCATCCTAAAGCCACTAACCTCTCCTTTGAAGATAGTGAGGTTCAGATCTTAACCAGAGAAAAGACATGGTTTGAGAGGGGAGTTAAAGAAGCAATTTTTGTTAGGAAAGACAATCCTTCCTTGAACAGAAATGGGGGCCTTAGACATCATCTCTCCCCCATCTATAACTCCATCCTCAGACCCAAAGCAAACAAAGGAAACAAAGAGAACAATAGAGTGAGCCATTAGGGGCATTTAGGCTGAATGCAGGCTCATTTAGGCTGAAACTGTAAACAATAGCTGTTTCCAGTTTCAGCGTAGCTAGTTCCTCCCTACAGATAGATGTAAGGCAATGTCCACCAGTGATCTGACCAGAACTGAAGAAGCGGCTTGGATGAGCAGCGAAACCTCTTCACTCCTACAACTTCTTGTCCAGTTGCAGATTCAGCTTTGGCTTTTACTATGGATCAGACCTGGACAACTGAGGGATTACACAGACGTTACAGGGATAATACGCTATTTTACTGTAAAACAGTGTTCAATAGATGAAATAGATTAAAAAATTGTTAATAACATTTATTTCAGTTTAATCAGCACGGCATAAAGAAAGACATGTCCTTGCTTTATTTCTCATATATCTCTTTTTCAGAGTTTTTTTTTTTTTATTACAGCAGCACCATAAGGAAAGAAATTCAGTTTAATTAATCAATCATACTTCATTTGTTTAGTGCAGTACAGTAACAACTAAACTAAAGTGCTTTCTACAAATACATTAAAATCAGTAAAAACAGGCAAAGACCTGTACAAAGCAATACAAAATACAATGACTTTTTACACCAAATGCAGCATGAGACCTTTATGGGAATGGCCCATCTCATCACCGACCAAAACAACAGAGTAAGAGTGAGGCTAAGTAAAGAGACAGCTTTTCTGTTTTGTCTGAGTTCATCTGGCTCCCCCGGACACTGCTGTAATGCCCAGGCACCAGGACATATGAGGGACACTTTTGTCCTGAGTGTCGTTCCTCTCCTCACACTGCCCTGACACAGGACCTGCTTACTCTACCTCACCAATCCTCCTGTTAAGCTGCACTGAGACCTCCGACTGTTTTCTTTGGTATCAATAAATCTGTCCGTTTGTCTGTCTCCATAACAGTACTGTTATGTATTTAAGGCAATGGTGAACAAGTAAGTCTTTAGCTTAGCTTTGAACAGAGAAGTAGCAACGTGGCGACCATATCTCCAGGGACAAAGAGTTCCAAAGTCCTGGACCGGCCACAGCAAATGAAGGTCACTGTTTGCTCTTGGTCCTGGGGAACTCTAGCAGACCGCAGAGCTCCGTTAGGCATATGTGCAGTCAACAGCTCACATAGATAAGAACAAACATTAGTCGTTTAAAATCAAGCGTATTGGGAGCCAGTGGAGGGAGTACAGAACCAGGGGGATGTGACTGAGAGTGCTTGTCAGAAGGCCCTGCTGCAGTATTTTGGGCCATATGCTGGCGTTGGAGAGTGCATTGGTAGTCAATTTTGGAAGTAATAAAAGCATGTACAGCCTCTAGTATTTAATATATATTTGAAAATTTATGTTTATTATTATTTTTTTTTTTCTTTACATAGACCATTCTGTAAACATTGTCCCCACCTGTGAGGCCAAATTGATTGATTTAGACAATTTTTATTTGGAGTTTGAGATTTATTACATTACAGACCCAATATGTCGACAGTTGGTGTTTTTTATGACTCACAAAGACTATTTTACAACAGCTAACATGATTCCTCACAACTGTATTTGTGTGTTTTCCTGTGCGGTCTATTCTTTACCCGTGAAACAGCTTTGGAGTGCTTATAGGTCTGTGGAAGAAGTTCTGCCAGCTGCCCTTGGACGTGTGTGTATTTTTAAAGAAAGAGAAAAATAGTAGTTAATCCAGAAAACTCCAGGCTGCTTAGGCTCAGGTGTTTCATATGAGGCCAATTCAACTGTTTTTGTGTGTTGTGAAAATGCCTGAAAAGCTGTAAAAACTGTAACCCAGGGCATCAGCTTTTGGGGCTCAAACAAACCACTAACTGCCACAAATACGTGATTGATCAAATGTTTTCATGATTAAATCCAGTGGAACCTGTTACGACCTGCTTATTTTTTTTCATTGTTTCACACAGACGAACATAGAAAAGACTGAACACGCACTACTAGTCTGGACACGCCATTTCACTTATGTTTTATTTATTTTCATGGTTATTAACATTGTGGATTCTCACTGAAGGCATCAAAACTATAAATGAACACAAATGGGACGTAGTAAACAAAAATGAACTCAAAATAACTCCAAACTTATTTCAGATTAAAAATGTAAAAAGTAGCCACCCTTTGCTTTGATCACTGCTTTGGACAGTTGGCTTTCCTTGGCCCTGACATGGTACACCCTGAAGTGAAAACCATTTCAGGTGACTTTAATGTAGCACTGTCAACAAAAAAAAAGCTAGCTATTTTGAGGAATTTGTATCAAAAATATATTAAAAATATATTTAGTTATTTCACTTCTTTCATTACTACATGATTCCAGACATTTTGCTTCATATATTTGTCTAAAATGTAGAAAGTAATAATTTTAAAGAAAAACAATACTGAATGAGAAGGTGTGTCCAAACTGTTGACTGGTAGTGTACGTGAAAGCTTCTTACACCAAAAGTACTTTCGTAGTTGCACAAAGTTTTAGAGTAAACATTTTATCACAGGGAAAATGCCAGTGAAACCATATGTTTAGATGATAGTACTCAAATCTTCATCTTTGTCATTCCTCTGCAATGCCAGTGATTGGAAGAATACCTCGAAAAGGTATTTAGGCTGCTTTTACATTTGCCACCTTTGGTCCGGACTTTTGGACTTTCCTGTTTGTTTTGGTCCAAAGTCCAGGTGTGAACGCTTCCATGGACTGTAGTCCAGACCAGACAACTAGTCCTTTGGTCCGCGAAAAGTGGCTCGGTCTGGACCAAGGTCTGGTCCTGTGCAGTGGGAACACGAAGGCTCTGACTTTGGACCAAAACCAGGAAGTGACACGCGTTCGATCACGCACAGATGATTGAATGTGAGGAAGACAGAGCCCAAATGTGAGGAGAAAAGGGAGAGACGAGCCTACAGTGATACTTGGTTTCATCTTGTCAAATTAGAAAAGATGGGCTTCCAGACAAAATAACTGCAAACACCCTGCCAAAATACAGCCTGCTGCTTGTTTGAGTAAAATATACGCCTTGTTTGGCCTAAAATCATCAAATGCATAGTCTGCAATCAGTATCAGTTTATTTGTCTTTACAGATTGACAGGTCTTTTTCCTGTCAATCTGTATTTTAGCTAATCACCATCAAGCCCAAGCCTTGTCTTGCTTCTGTTTACTTCCCAAAATAAAGAAAAAACTTTGTAGCCCTTCTGTGTTCCGCGTTCATGAGGTGGTGCTAATGTATTCCGTTACATGGGCCAATGTCTGTACTATTATTCTGAATACTTGGAATACTTTCACATCAAATTGCATGACATTATAGTGAAAACTCACCATAGAATTAAAACAGCTTTATGTTTGTTGCACTGTTATATATTTATTTCACACTCAGAGAAGGGTAACGTAGGGTAAACTGTTGCGTTAGATAAACCAAAATGACCCATTTTCCAAACACATTCTAATATGAACATATCAAACACATGCACACTAAATGAAAGCACTTGTTCACTTACAGCAGAGGATGCACCTCTGTAAATCACTGTACTTATGATGTAGTAGACGGTCGTGTGCTGTAGGACGCCTTTTAGCAATCTATAAACTCCACACACATTGCTGTCGTCGGATATAAATCTAAGCATAGAGTAGCTAAAAAATGACATATATCCATATAATCCACTTGTATCGGCACATTTGCTCGTACAAAACCACCTGCCAGTGCTAAACCAATGAACTGTTAAGTAACTCTCTACACCCGCCTAACACTGCTTCTGATTGGTCTTTTTTCCTGTCAATCTGTATTTTAGGTAATCACCATCACGCTCAAGCCTCACCTTCTGTTCTGTTTACTTCCCAAAATAAAGAAAAAAAGTTTGTAGCCCCTCTGTGCTCCATGTTCACGAGGTGTGCTCCAGTTGTCATGACGACAGTAGAGACAGCGCCAAGTCTGATAGTGCAGATTTGAGGGAGGTAGTGTGAAAGCAAAAGTCCAGGGAATGAATGGAAATAATAGAACTATTAAGTACATAAGTACTAGTAGTAAAAAATAGTAAGTAAGTAATAGTAAGTTCTAAGTCCAGACCTTGGTGCGAACTTTCAGGTGAGAATCAGCCCTTGGTTACAGAAACTAGATAATTAGTTATTTGAACAAGTATTGATGCTAAAAAGTAACATTCACAGGACAAAAACTAACCTTTCCTGAATAGCTTTAGAATGATCTTGAGGTGTATCAGAACAAGTATAAGACCACATAGACTAGTATACGCCCATGGACCACTGCCTGGACGACCGGATTACACAGATATAAGACCACATGGTAATATAAAAGAAAGTAATACAATTTAATGTTGAAAATGGCATTCTATTGTCTAAAGAAACAATGCTTTTATTATCATAGTGGCATAAGAATCAGTATTGAGTATTGTGTCTAGTCCTTAGTATCTAAATCAAGTTTGAAATTTTAGTATCGTGACAACACTACTTCTGAATACCACCAAATGAACTGCACTGGAATATAGTTACTCAAAATCACTACTCTGACCATTTATTTTTAGCACATAGTACTTCCCAACATTGTTCCTCTGTGCTATTCTCTCTGATAAAAATAAACTATCATGGTGAATTTTAAAAGAAAATAAAATATAATGACAATACAAGGTTGCAATGTCCAATATGAAATGGATTTTTAGGAGAATAATGGAAGATCTGGCGCAATATGGTACAATTGTCCCATTTCAATAGGTTCATTATTTGAATGTCATAGGGTCATATGAATAAAACCTTATGGCTCTTATATCCATAGCAATTCAGTCAGATGGACCAAGGCTGATAATAGTGTTCATGTGATTAGCTCTTCAAGGCTAATGTCCTGCATGCTAACGCTACAGCACTAATAAGAGCTGGACTGAGGCACTTTTAATATCCACTGGCAACAGGAGCTGTCATCACCTGGACAGCACCGGACTCCCCATGAGCAGCACGCATAATTTGTTTCTAACATTGAGTGGGCTAGCCAAGGTCAGTGCTAAATCTGCAAGCAAAAATATAAGATTTCTCTATGCTGACAAGTCACAAAGATAGAAGCTTTCAGTTTCCCTTCTTTTTAGGGATTAAGGCACCAGTTAAGTTACAAAAGAGGAAACAAAAATTTTAAGATGGTGTTTGATTGAGGCCTTTAAAGGTGCAATGCTTAACTTTTCTTACCTTTCCACAGTCTTGACATTTCACTTATTTACCTTCATGGAGACAATGATCAGGCCAAGTTACGTCAGATCTGTGGCAAGGTCACCCCGGCTTTCAATAAGAAATGCATTCTTGTTTTCTCAAAGGTTTAAGCTATAAAAACACCTGTAATTGACTAAACGCAAGATAGATAAGTTTATTGACATATGGTGGAACATTTCAGGCAAAAAAAAAAAAAAAACATTTGCAAGAGAAAAGTTACATAGTGTGCATTTAAACATGCTCTTGAGTACCTTTACTTTGGCAACATGTTTCTACAGTATTTCTACAATAAGTGGAAGGAAATACATTTGAAAAATCACAACTCAAGGGTTAGCAACTTTTTCCTAACAGAAGCATGCAGTTCCAATGGCAGAAATGCTCAGATTTTGATTTTGATCAGATTGACAAAAGTATCGAATTTAGAATGATTTTGAGCTGTATCAGAACAAGTATAAGACACATAGACTAGTACACGCCCATGGACCACTATGGAACCTACCTGGACCACTGAGGGATTACACAGATATAAGGCCACATGGGAATATTAAAGAAAGTACTAAAATTTAATGTTGAAAATGTTCTATTGTCTAAAGAGTGTTTTTTTTTTTTATTATCATCGGAATCAGCATTAGGTATCAAGTCTAGTCCTTAGTATTGAAATTAAGTAATCTTAGAATTGTGCCAATAGTAGAGGAGACCTCCGGACTTTTACCTCTGACATCACAAAACTAGGAATTTCAAAATTGCATGTTTTTATGAGGCTTAGAGGCAGCAGAGTTACTAAACAAGGATTCATCAAACAAGCGTGAATGAAGCAAAATACAACTCCAGGTATGTTTCTGATGAGGGAACAATGCTATAACATGGTTAAAAACGAAAGGTCAATTTTGCATAATGTGTGTCCTTTAAAGGTCCCATTTGGTGTAAAACGTTTTTGAGCAGTGGAAGTTGTCAGAAAGTGTTTTCCTCATCCTTTACACAGACCTAGCTGGAGTTCTGGTTTGTTTAAGTCACGCATATTTGACCCAGTGTTAAGCTCCATATGACCTCACATACCATCCAGTGCTGCTTCAGATTACACACAGCTCCATTTGTGGTTGGTCTGTATGAAGGAATTGTATTAAATATTTCATAAACATTACCCATCTGTGTCAGAATGTATACATGTTAAGACAAATGTGCAAATAAAATACTTTACTTGAAATCCAGTTGTTTTAAACCTAAAATGACTCCGATCTGAACCCTCGCTACCTAAACCCCAGCACCTGCAGCCAATCATGAATCAGTGCTAGTGCGTCTGAAGCTCAGTGAGTGAGTTCTGGAGGTTCCGAGCATTGACACGAGGCACGGTCTGTGCATATACTGAGAACACTGACAACTCAAGTTCAGTTGTGATCGTAGCAGCTTAAAACTATGAGAGCGCAGGGTACATACAGTTCCTCTGAAGATGAAAAAAGTACAATTAGTGTAAAATGTCACACTTAATTACATTGTCAGCATTTTGTGTCCGCTTCAGTGACACGTCTGTGAAACACTGAGTTTAACTGGAGCTCTCACTGCGTCTGTCACTCTCTCCTCTGCTGACGCTTTAATGAGCCTAGCGTCCACGAACGCGGCAGGCCTGTTAGCACTCAGCACAAACCAAGCCTCCAATCAACACTATTTTTAGGACTCAGAGATGGTGTAGTACTCCTCCAAAATCCAGACGCTACAGCAGAAGTTTTGTGTAGAGTGGGATATCTTTGCATACCATATTTTAGCTTCTATAAATAAGTGCTGACAGTGTATGATATGAGATTTGACACTACAGAATGAATATAGCAAAATAATGACCTAGCAAAAGAAGGCTGGATTCTGTTTTCTGTTATAAAAAACAATATGGCTAATCAAGAGAATGCTAATAGTTAAATAGCTAAATGTTTCATTAGGCTCATGAACTATTATGCAAACATATATGTGTGACAGTTCACACCTTAGGATCGTTTCAGTGCTGTTAGCTCCTCCCTTCAGACAGATATTGTGGCTAAATATACCGTGAGGACGATGCACGCCAGTGGCAGCAGAGAAAAGGCTTTCTGAACAGCACACAGACAGACCAAGGCTCACCTGCACAGACAGATGTAGGAGAAGTGTCTCGCTGTTAATAAGCTGATCCAGTTTTCCTTGTCAAACGAACAAGAACATTTGAACGGACAATTCTGCAGTAACCATTCATACAAATATAGCCTACATGAGCCATACCTTCTCAATCCAATTCCAAGAGCTTTTACTTTCACCGCACAGTGAGAGTAAAGCCAACTGGAGGCACTGCTCTGTCTGAAGCTCTGTCACTCAAGTTAGACAAATCTATGCTTTGTTTTAACACAATCTGACCATAAAGCACTGACTTTGAAACTACAACAAGTGAGCTGATGTGTACAGTTAAACAAGTCCTTTTCAAATAACACTAGCTCACTAGCTAGCATTAGCCAAGTGTTTCTCAGTTCACTCTTTTTTGTTGATAATTAAACATGGAAACAGGACCATACACTTATATTGATCACATGCTCCTGAAAATGTGTGACACCACTGCAAGGTATCATTATAGGCTACTGGATACAACGGTATAACATGGTTTCAGAATTGTGTAGTGCCTCATTTCCACTGGCACGGTTCGCTTGAGGCTGCCTTGGCACGGAACAGTTGGGGGGGTCATCCCCAGCCGGGGAGCGTTTCCATTACAAACGGCCCAGGCCGCTTTTGATACAGGTCTAGCAACACACCCAGAACAGACCTATCCAGCTGTTTCCTGTTTATCAATGCACGCCACTCCCACCAAGATAAATAATATTACATTTGCAATGTATAATGCAACTAGCACTAGCAAACCCCAATGCATTAAATAAAGAGGGGTTAAAATGTGGCATAGAGGTGGAGATGAATGAGATAAATGCAAAAAAACTGATGTTAAACCAGAATCCTCATCTCACGGTGCCACAAACTTGGAATACTAAATGTCTTTTTGTGATTCGCTGAGATCAGCCTTATGAGAGCATAATTCAGGTACAATTTAGATTTTATTTATTACGTCAGTTGTTCACGTAGCAGAGCTCTGTCCTTGGACCCGTAGCCATACCTGGAGCATGGAAATGCAACTTGGCTGGAGTTGCTGCTGGTCCTCCAATGACTGTGCTGGGGCCGGTCCCAGGTCCAAAGCGTTCCAGACCCGTCCAGGTAGTAACTCCAGCGGTCCACTTTGGATCCCTAAAAGGGGGGGCCCTGTACCAGCCCTATGAAAACAAGGCTTAGGATTTCCAACACAACGGCCTACACGGACAGCTGTTACTTGTATTTGTGGGGCTCAGAAGTGGGTGGAGACTTCTGGGAACATGAGAAGTTTTTTTTCCAAATATGTCTATATCACTGCCTAGTATCTCAATGAATGAGGCAAGCCCACCAGTTTTTATGCCCAAACTTCAGCACTGTGGCGTGGCTGTGAATGGGCTGGGGGAGGGGTTCAACTGGACATTCTTCCACATGTCCACTCCAGCAGCAGCAGGCAACAGAGCCAGGGGGAGATAAGGAGAGTACAGCCCAGAGCACGCACACTCCGGCTGGGCCACGAAGCAGCGAGGTCCCCCACAAGATTACCTGCTTTCTGGAGCATTACTAAGAGAAGCTCTCCTGTGGGCAGTGTGTGCATCCCGAAGCAGACACACTCAGGAGCACATGGGATAGATCCTGCTGCTAACACATTCCAACAGAAAGTTCAAGCTGCCCTGGAAAACGCAGAGGTGGGTGGCTGGAATACTGTGAAAGTGAAATCACTGCATGTGTAATGTTATGATTTATTTACAATTCTTCAACTTTTAGCAGATCTTTGAACTGAAACCTATTCAAATATTTGCCATTGATAAGGTTCATGTTGCCAAGGTTAAACAGCACCTTTTGAAACGATTTGGCAGCTATCTTCAGTAAAGTTGTGTTTAATGCATGTTCTATTGAAGCTAATTTTGAATGTTTTCAAATTTTGATTAATCAAATAATTATTTATACAGTACTTTGAAACTTTTACATTTTAACCATATTAAGTTCAAATAAATGGGGACAGAGGACTTTTAGAATGGTGCATAATTGAAAATCACACTTTATACAGTTTTGCCATTGTGATTTAATAATGCTGCTGCTTTGTGATAAAATGCCTTTAGCCATGTGGTTTAAAGTCTGTATAGTCAATGATTATTTTAGTAGCCCATTAGTCACGACTTTTCAGATTAATTGTTGCAGTCCTAGTTTCATTTTATTGTTTTTGTCTGTGAAAGCTGAAATATCCAATTTATTTTTCTCATAGATGAATTAAATGTTTTCCCCGCAGAAAGTCTATTGAAAAAGCAGAATTTGTGCCAGAAATCAGAAGTGCAGATGCTGTCTTCATCTTATTAGAAAACTTTTTATTCATTGCAAACGTGACCTGTATGAGTCACTATATGACACTTTGGGATGAGTGGATTGGCTGTACAAGTGTGGTCCACCCTATTTCAGGCCTTGAACCACTAAATGTTTTTGAGTGAGTAACTCTGCAAAAATCAAATGTCATGTTTTCAGATTATTGAAATGGAAATAAACTTAAAGCTGCATTGCGAAACTTAGAGGGTCCCTCACCTGTTTGTATCTGTGGAGATTGCGTTGAGCTGGAACATTCTACTACACTACTACTCTATGGGGACTTCGCCAGACAATGTTACAGGTCAGATCTGTGAAGAGGCGACCCCAGTAACAGTAAAAATATGTGTTTTCAAAGTTTGTTTTTCAGTTAAAAGACCCATAATGAAATAAATGCTTGATAGATTCCAGGAAAAGCAATAACATCTCCTTGGAGACAAGCAGGTGACAGACCAGAAAAGTTACATAGTGCACCTTTTAAATATTAAACTTTAAATGCTTTAAATATTTTCCTTCCCTGTTTTTCAAAATAGTGACAATTTGTTCTCCCAGTAACAAAGTCAGGAGCAGGTCAACACACTCTGCTGCAGCTCAAACATTCTTTACTCAGGACTTTCTTCTCAAGGTCTTTACCAATGACCTCATTCATAAACGGGTAAACAGAATCTCTATTCAGCGAAAGTGTGTGTCTGGTGGCCTAATTTGGCACATGTAAGAAAACTCTGGATGAAGAAAACGTAATATTAGCTCATATCTTGTTCAGAAGTATTAGCGGAGGATTAGACTATGCATGTTATGGGTTGGAGTGCCCAGTTTGTTCCAGATTGTGAATCGTCCAGGACCTGAACCATGACTGTTTTGAGATGTTGTAGGGATACAAAAGGTTCTGCATTTTTTTGAAAGAGTTTGCCGTTTTGGTGAAAGAAAGGTTAGTAAATTATACCCTTTATTTTTCCTTTTTAGCAATAAAGAAACTCCCCACCCAAAGAGTACCTTTAAAGCTACCATCTGTAAGTTTCTTCAAATTTTTTATCAATATGGCATATGGGAAACCTGTCCTCATCCCCCTTCCCCACCCCTCTCTCCTCACTCTTTGTTCAGACTCATCTTTCGTTGCTGGTCTTCTTCTGTCAGGCCAAAGCTGGCACACTATCAGACAGAAGTAATGCAGATAGATATTTAGTGATGATATGTGAGAATACAACAGGGGCGAGTGTCAGCTCAACTAATTTCAGATGGTAGCTTTAAAAATACATGACCTATTGTATACAACATTAGGGCATTGGAGACAGATTACTACCAAACAACCAAAATGTTCTTAAAACAAAAACAAATACCCTGAAAATAAAATTGTTCCCTTAGTATTGAAATCTAGTTTAAAATGTAAGCATCCTGACAACTCCATGCCTCTCCACAGGTAACTATGTCCGGACCGAACCCCCAGAGGTCTCCTGGAGTGGTGCGGATAAACAGACCTGCTGACCTGGAGCTAGCAGAGACAGCCTTCTCCAATGAGCCGGACAGGGACAGGACCCCG
Organism: Periophthalmodon schlosseri; assembly: GCA_000787095.1. Classification (NCBI taxonomy): domain Eukaryota; kingdom Metazoa; phylum Chordata; class Actinopteri; order Gobiiformes; family Gobiidae; genus Periophthalmodon; species Periophthalmodon schlosseri. Next base: position 23,687 of record JACM01000026.1, on the reverse strand, counting down.
GGGGATGACGATAGCTCCAACATGACCCTGCCTGGTGTCCACGTCCACCCCTACCTGTCCCACCCCAGGATGTCCGCGCGAATGTCCATCTACAGCACAGCCCCGCGTCCCACCATCACCTACAGCTACGTCCAGGGGAAGATCTACAACTTCCTGGAGAGGCCCACCGGATGGAAGTGCTTCATGTATCACTTTTCTGTGTAAGTGCATTTACTGACACTCCATCTCTTGTTCTTAAATGGAAGGCTTCTGAGGTAAACATTAAGAAATGTGTGCTTTAGAAAATAATAGCAGCTTATACTTGGAGAAAGTGAAAGAGGAAAATTATATGGCTCTGTGTGGCAGCAAACAGATACTTCTGTCTTTTTGCTGGTGGTGCTAGTTTGAGCCTGTTGTATGTGCTGCGTGTAAAACTCGTGTACTTTTGTTTCACGTTTTCTTTAATATGTAAGGTGAGTGTTAGATTATGGTTTACGTCAAATATCAGCGCTTTTACTGCGAGTGTGAAGAACTCCACTTATTTCTCCGTTAGCTTTGAGTAGAGTCGCCGTGCTGTTAGGTCATCATCCCCCACTCCCCTCACTCCACAAGTGGCAGTCTTGTATTCAAATGCAAAATACAGAATACAGAAGGAACACAGACTTTATTGTGTGTGCTGTATAGAGCAGGAGAAGAGCCAGGGACAGCGCCAGAGATCACCCGGGTGCACTGTTTGAAAAGGGCTTTAGTGATTCCCTATGAGAAGTACACAGAACTGCGGCTACGCAAGGACTTAAAATCGCCCGTGTACATTGTGTGCATGAATGATAGTGTGTTTATGACAGTGACCGAGGGGCAACAAATGGAATTTACTCCATATTTCATTAACAGGAACCGTCCCAATCTAAGAAACAACACTTTCATATAGGGACTGCATGTATTGCTAATTGATCTGCTTGTATGTAGTTATTTAGCTATTACTTTGGATTTACTTACTTATTTAAGTGCTGTACCAGAGTTTTACTGTCTTGAAATAATAACTAGTTCATTTTAAATGGTTTGCAGTGGTCCAAAGTTATTCCTTACTTACCTTATCCATTCTGAACATTCTAATTATTCACAGTGATGAGTTTATCAGCGCTTCTCACAACTCTGAGGCCACAATGGAGTTTTGCCTTCACATTAATGCAATAACAACTAGCATGTGCATGTTCTGATCATCGGACAATAAAACGCTTTATAAATAGATGCAGACAGCACACAGTAGAGTTATTCTGACCTCAAAAGCTGCTTAAACAATGCATCTCAACTTGGGCAAATTTTGGAGAAAAAAAATTGTGTAGACGCCCTTTAATGTGGATTAGCATGATGGTGTACCTAGCTACAAAAACACCTTGCTAATAATGCTTAAAAACTGTAATTAAGAGTATGAATGGAAGGAAAATAGTTAATGGCTTCATACGTGGCTATAGACCCAAATAAAAGCACTTTACAAATACTAAAATATGTAATTAAGCACACATTTTTCTACTAGTTAGATATTAATATGTGGTCCCCATAACCTGTATATATAAATGGACAAAGCTAACCTGCTAGCCGCCACGTTCCCAATAAGAAGTGATCATGGGCGCGTTTCCGGCTCCATCGACTTCCAATTCACTTTGTATTGAGAAACTGTAGCCCCTCTCTCTGTAACTGCTGCTGTCAGGCTCGTCATTTTGGTCTTAAAATGTTTGTATTAACCCGCTCTGCATGATCATGGTGTTTTTATTTCGCTATCAAAATATGAACATTAATAACAGACAAATCAGGTGCCTTCTTTCTCCGAGGTCACTCCCGCTAGCGTTAGCAATAGGTTTCACTGACAGCGTTGCTAAGTGCCACCTCAGCATCGCTCCAAATTGGCTCTTTGGTTGCTATGGTTCCTCACAGTCGGAAATCTAAATATGGAACTTGGCTCCAAATTCGCCCCCGTAACTGCTCTAGCCTCGATGAGCTTCATTTAACCATAGCCGGACACTATGGGTGACGCCACACTCACTTTGTCCACTTTATTATACAGTCTATGGTGGCCCCCAAGCAAACGTCTTACCAAAAAGAAAATTTTATCAACATTATCAACATTAAAAACTTTTATTGCTATACTGATTTGATGGTTTGACTCATCTGTTTTATATGTAATAAATCAAACATTATAAGGACAGTGGTAGTTGCAATATATTTTAACATTTTACCCCATCTGGTTAAAATTAAAATACACACTGTTGTTGAGTAATACAAGAAACATCTGTGGGCTTCAGTCTCAAACCCCGACTGACCCATCACAGCGCAGATCTGACCGGGCCAAAGGAACGTGGGATGTTGCATAATTACAATTGTACTTTTGATTTGACTGTGTGGGCTGAAAAGAACATTTATTTAATATGGCTGCACTCCCTTTTCTTCAAAACAATCACAGAATGCAGCAGTGGCTCAGTGGTACAGCATTTGCCCAAAGGTTTGATGGTTGTGCCATTTTGTTATTGGGCAATACACTTCATTGACCTTGCCTACATCAGAACATGTTCATCTACTTGTGTGATTGGCTACTTCACTACTTCTACTCCTATTATATCTCTTTGAGGCTTTTGCTGAATCATATTAAAAGGAATAAATACTACAAGTTGCAGGTAGATGTCGCTGGAAATAGGTGTTTGTGTCTCGATGCTCATGCTGGTTTTGAAGTTATCAACATAGAAAAACAATTAGGTAGTCTTTACTTTGCTAATTAGGACAACTTGGCACAGAACAGGCTACTGCTGTGGCTTGTGGCTACTACTGGGAAAGTTTCTCAAAAACCTGAACTTTGATGGATTTTTGCATCAATTATCTCCTAGAGCAGGTTTCCAAGTTTCCTGTTTTGGGTTGACTTTGAATTACTGTGTGACTGGGATAGTTGTGACTACGGCTGAGCGGGAACAGGACCAGATACTCTCCAGCTCATAGGCAAACGCTTAAGTGCATATGGCAGGTTTTCTTTCTTTTTTTTAATATATATTTTGTTTGGTGCTATAGTACCTGTGAAAAATTTAAAAAAAAATCATAGTTTATACCAATCAAGTGGCAATTTGTGGAAAAAAAAAAGTTTAAAATTGCATAAGGCAGCTCTGAATTCTACAAAGGAATGTCTCCATCTATTAGATCAATACATAAAATTCTTTCCAAAATTCAGGGACTACTTTCTGACAACTGAGTCTTTTATTTGACACAATCAAGGTGTTGTCATATATTTTTATTTGTTTCATAATTTTATTTTTATTTTTTTTCTCCTTTTTACAGTATGGTAACAGTTATGGAATTACCTCTATGTATGTCAAATGGCTAATATTACAGGTCTGTATATTTAATTACAGCAAATAATGAAAGACAAAATCATGATTCATTTCGTTGTGGTATCCCCAGCCCTCACTTCAACCTACTACACCACTGCATCTCGCCTCTTCAGCACTACAGTAAACACATATTCAAAAGTCCTTGAGAAAGCACTCTTATTTATAATCATGGGGTCTTTTGTGTTCACATCCTCATTAAGCAGAAAGAAGCACAAGAAGAGCGCACTGATCCATTAAGCCATGCATTTTACTCACACACTCTTCATAGTCCCTCCAGGAATATTACCGCCTTAACAGCAGTGATTTAAGCCCGCTATAGGCTCCGTCTCAGAGAAAGACAGTCCCCTCAGGAGCAGTAAAGAGTATTATAGAGCCTCATTTGGGAAGAGGCAGTGTTTTTGAAATACACTTCATTTGCCTCACACACAACGCCATTCAAGTGTTGGGAGAATGGGTCTATGATCAAAGTTGACGAGGGAGGAACATCCATATGACTTAAAAATAATCTGTCCCTGAAGAGAAATGAAGGATGAAGGCTAGGATCAGAGAAGGGTGGTGCTATAACCAGGTCTTTGATATATATATAATCTCAAGGGATATTAAAAATATGAGATCCATGGCTATGATTATGGATGATCTGAAACATTGAACAGAAGAAAGCAGAAGACTGACCCTTGTGGAACTCCCTTAATGTAGTGGCAAAATTGGTGCCGTGTCAATATGATTCAAATGCAAAGACACTTTGCACTTGCACTGCAACGGACCTATGCTCTTAAACTGATCAACTTATCGTAGTCTTGGTTTAGGGAGCCCTTGTAGTCTTCACCTTACTGCACATCTTAAACCGTAGTCATATACAGGATGAAAGGTGCAATATTGCCCCACCCATTTGAATTCAATGAAGAGAAACCAAAAGTTGGACAATGATTGGAAACCATTTAGAATGTCTGGCTCCAGCTGAGTACCTACCATGACTGTTCCTAGTTTTGGTAGATACCACATTATTGGTGATATGTGATGCCTGTATCAGCCCCATCTCACTGCCTAACCCCACAGTGACACAGATTATCATTTCAAAAAGATGAGTCACAGAGCAATGTTGTGAGTCAAATATGTTTTGTAAAGTTGTATAACAATGAGTGCATTGCCCCAGTGGCCCAGCTGGTGAAGAGGAATGCCTATTCTATGTACACCATGTCCCACTCAGAGCAGTGATAGCAGCAGGCTAAAGCTGTGCACTGTGCAGAGGGGTGGGGAGGAGGGATCTGAGCAAAGGGGTGACCCAGATGTAACAAGGCTATACTGGGGGAAGGGGGGTGTGGTGGAGGGTGAGTCTGTCAAAGCAGAACACACAGAGCCATTGAGGAGGTACAAGAGGGGGTGGGTGAAGTCAACATAGTTGCATCTCAATAGTTTTTGGTCTATCCTGAAGACAATGCCAAAATGTTTCTGGAAATGTAAAAAAAAAAAAAAAAAACTAAACTAAATTTAAGAACAAAACATGATCGATTGTAAAATTAGTCCTATATACCCTTGTTTTTAAGATTACATGAAATTTGATTAATTTTCATTTCAATTTTTAGTCTGTATTTATTGTTCAGTACAGACTAAACTCAATATTTCAAGTATGACTTGGCCCAAATATTAGAGTCTCTTCAGAGAACTATGGTTATATCACACAGTTCTCTCCTGCTTTTAAAAATTCAAAATTCTGGTCCAAACAACTTGCTTTTACTGACAGAGGATTTGCCCTCTAAAAAGACCCAAACTGATCACTGATGATTCGAAATGTTTGAATCTCCTAATTGCACAGCCCTTCTGCCCGTGCACGTGAGAGTGAGAGATATGAGGTTACATATGAACATAAACTACAGTAGGTTCATGAGGACTGCTGCTTCTCAGCCTTGAGTCAGACTTGTTTTGCAGTGCTGGAGCTCATCTGTTTAGTCTGACAGATCACACACATTCATGTGCTCTGACTCATGCACGGCACTTCCTCTGCTCTGCACATCCTCATCCTCACAATGTAGTCTCTGTTGAGGAAGGCTGATATCCGAAATTGATTTCTTCTGGTTCTATGCTACATGTTGGAATATGATCAAAAATAAACCTGTGTACTCTATATTGAGTTCTACCCATTATCAATCTGGAATGGCTCCCATTGATGTAGTTTGGGAAAAGGGATTGATTGTGATTGGCTGTGATTGGCTCAAATTCAGCTGAATTTGAGCCAATCACAGCAGCTTTGGTTATGAAACAATACTGCTTTTGGCTAAATGAATGTTTAGCATGACTCCTACTAGCTAATGTTTCTTTAGCTTGGTACTTTGAGGTGTAAACTTGAACGGATCAACCAGTAGGTATACATGATGTATTCTTGTGAGTTTGAAAACTGAAACATCGTGACAATCCAGTTTGCAGTGCAAGGTTATTGTTCAGTGATAAATGAATCAGTATCAACAACATCAAATTTATTTGTTGAAATTACCAATTGCTATACAAACAAAACACAGAAACACTGTAATACTCATAACACAACATTTCTGTTAATTAGACATTCAAATATTGTAGTTTTAATTTGAAAATACGAAAAATATTAGTTGGTCACATTAATTTTATGCTGTAAATATAACATGATTGACAAAACAATGCAAATTGAGGTAATACAAATGTTTTCACAAGTTTTTTGTTCTGTAATATAGGCAACCTCTCAGATTCACAATGGCATATCTTATGTAAGCCTCTATACAAATATTCATTTACAATAACATTGTAAACATAATTTATTTGTAACCTACTATGTGGGCTATATATAGAGTGAAAACAGAGTGCAAAGAGAAATTGAAATTATTGATACAGGCAAAGTAACTCTTCATTAACTGTAATCCCTGAATGCTTTGTTTAGAATGTCCAGCAGGTTAAAATGTCTAAAATGAAAAGAGTTACACAGATTATTATGTAACGTTTGTGAAAATGTTTCTTTACAATTATTGTCGAGCTGGTTTGTTTTTGAAAATCTTTTTTTGTATTTTGCCACAAAGGCATGTCACGCCGCAGGACAGAAAAAAGGCATTACACTCCCAAACGTCTGTTGATCATGTGTCCTTTAATTATGTGTAGCCCAAGCCCCAGCTTAGTCCCATTTTGATGGATGTGTCATTGAAGTAATAGCTTGAAACTTTGGCGATGAGAACAGAACAGCGCTTCTATGTCTTAACGCTGTAAAAATGTTCTCTCTCAATGGCCATTTGAGAGGTATTTCAGTCAATAGGAAACTGGAGGTCTTTCTATCCGTCTTGTCCTTCCGCTGGCCGGCCTGACCTCCACATAATTGGACTCGGACACAAAGGCTGCAGTGGCGGGCTGGTCTGAATGTAGCCTATGTGAGCGCGTTCAAAGTCCCCGAATCAAATCAAGACACAGGAAATGTCACCACTCGCAGGAGAACAGCGCCGGGCCTTACACATTCACTGAGCAACGATTCAGCCGGCCTATGGTGCACTTTAAAAACTCTATTCTCCCTGATTGTGTCCCCCGGCAGTCTCAAAGGTGTTTGGAAGAGATTTTACACATGGCAGGCTTTATTAGTCTTTGTTAGGTTAGTTAGAGAACAAATCTTAAACTTGATTAGCTGTTTTGCTATGTTGCTGTTTTTGAAATGGTACTATACAACTGCTGCTAGTACTGCCTCTGATGCTAATACGGGTAACACATTTTAAATTTATACAGCAGATTAGCATAGTATCCTTAAAGGGGACCTATTATGAAAAATACTCTTTTTAGAGATTTTAACCATGTTGTAGTTGTTTTCTCATTTACCCTCTCGAAGTTGTAATTACCGTGACTAATGAATGCATCTTTGAGTAATCTTTATACTCCTGTATTCAAGATGTCATTGCTCCGATCAACCCCGTTTTCACCGAATGGAGTAATTGCGTCGTCTGAATTAATGGCTTTTAATCTTTGACCTTGCCATTTAGTTTGAATGGAACTGAAAGAGTGGCTAACGAGACGGGGGGGTTTTAAAAAAAAAAAAAAAAAAAAAAAAAAAAAAAAAAGGTATCTGTTAGCGTGATGTGCAGCTATCAGTTGGAGGTGTTGACAGCTGCACGGCTCTTTGTTGAGATATTTATGGAGCCCATTTTACGTCAGTGCCCACGCAGAAGTTAGCGGACTTGTTTCTTTTATAAGTAGTTTTCGATCAATATTGCAATTTAAAATTTTAACAATGATCCACAAGTGTCATAAATGATAACTATATAGCAGACACAAGCACAATATGTCTTCTTTAAAATATCTAGGCATTCTGTACGGTCACACTCTGTTATGGTCATGTGTATACAAGTTTTCCGTGGCACTGGGGTTAAAAAAGTGATTTATTCCTGAGTAGAGTTCATGACGTAAAACTTAAAATGCACTGTTCAACTGTGTTCTCTTTGATTTTGTCCACTGCAGTCAGAGGTGTTTGTAGTCATTTTATACACTGCTGGTTTTAAATGTCTTTGTTAGCTTAGTGGATTATGTGTTTTGGAATAGGACCAATACAACAGCTACTGATACTGCCGCTAGTGATGGGACTTGTGGCTCTTTTACGGGATCAGAATTTTTTGGATCCATTTATTTCAAAGAGCCGTTCAAAAGACTGGCTCTTCTAGTATTTATTTATGTGACAGAAGCCAATGTGAGAACTCATTTTAACAACAAATTAATCACGGGGAGAAACGACCATGGCTTAAATGTGTTTAAAATGGTTCAAACTGAGAGTGGGAGTGAGTTTACCCTTTGGAATTATTCAAAATCTAAACAAAACTATAATAATAATTTTAAAACCAATTTTTATTATAATCCCAAATACGTTTTTTGTGCACAAAGCTCTCATTCATATTGCCTGCTCTGCTTTTGTGCTTCTTGATTGATTCTTCTGTCGGTTCAGTGTTAATCAGTCTAAAAATGCAGACAAATTAGAAAGGAAAAGATTAGGCTTTAAAAAAAAAAAAAAGAGATTTGGAACCAACCGTTCACATTAAGGAACCGTTCAAAAGAGCCGACTCATTCACGTTCAGCACATCGCTCACTGCTGCTGATGCTACTGATGCTTGAAAACATTTTAGATTTATGTAGCAGATGGGTTAGATGGGATAGGTCAATGCTATATATTATAATATGACATTTATTGCTGATTCAGTGAATGTTTATACCAGTTGTGTTCATCGGGTTATTCCACGGCTCTTTTGTTTAACATTTATATTGCTTTTGCGAATCTATCTCCATGCAGTGGGCTTTAAAAAACACTGAAAGTTTAAAAATGTGATCATAAAATGTAAGAGCTTTTATGTCCTGAAGTGCCCCTATTATGCAAAATCGACTTTTCTGAGCTATTAACTGAGCTCTCTCATTTTCAAGACGCCATTTTGCCGATCGACTCCCATTTTCGCCGCCACTGGTATACGCCCACTGCTCTGTGTTTACTTCGTTCTCCAATTTTATTTTCTTACTTGGTGATACACGTAGGATTCTGGTACAAATGAAAAAAAAATCAACAATGCAACTCGCTAGCGTGATTCGCAGATATCCATCGGAGGTGCGGACAGCTGCGCGTCTCTTTGTTGTGATGATGTTTAGAGATGACGTTTGACCGCAGTATTCTAACTCGGAAGCCAGCGGAGTCGTTTTCGATGAATACTGCGATTTAAAATGTCCAAATTATAACATGATCCACTATATAGCAGACACAAGCACAATAGGTCTTCTTCAACGCCGCAAAACATTCTCTTTCTGTTATTTTAGTGAATGGTGCGTTGTATTATCATTCAACAAAAATCTGCCAAAAGATTTCAAACGCGCTGTTATTCCTGTGCGATAAAGGTGCTCTGCTCTTGGAAAGTATTTTTGTCAGTGCTGAAGTTCATTTGAGGCTGTTCCGTTCCAAAACAAACCCGGTGTTATCACTGACCTACAAGTGTGACGTCAGCCCTTATCAGAGCAACATGACGTGTTTGTGTGGACATTGGAAGTGGGGATGATGTTTTACACTATATGGACCATAGGTAAGATGGAACTGAGAAGCCTAAATAAGGTAAAAATCTGTGTATGCGACCTCAAATCCAAAACAAGGAGAAGTAAATAAGAGATTAGTGTTACCGCGATACTAAAATTTCAAACTCCATTTCAATACTAAGGGATAAACTCGATGCTCAATACTGATTCTGGAACCACGATGCTAATAAAAGCACTTATCTAGACAATAGAATGTGATTTTAAATATTAAATCATAGTACTTTCTCTTATATTACCATGTGGCCTTATATCTGTGTAATCCCTCAGTCGCCCAGATAGGTGTCATAGGTCTGTGTAATCCCTCAGTCGCCCAGATAGGTGTCATAGTGATCCATGGGCGTATACTAGTCTAGTCTTATACTTCTGATACAGCTCATGTTTTTATTTATTTATTTACATATTTTCATGCGGTAACAAATTAGCGCAGAAAAAGTGAAATTACTCTAACATGGTACTTTTACAGGTCCTATATTACACAAAATTCAGAACTCTCGCCTAAATATGCAGTGCGTTCTGTGTTAAACATGTGTGAATGACAAAACACAACTCCTGATAGGTTATTATAACATAGATCAGAAAATAGCATAATAAGGGCCCTTTAAAAGTCAATTTTCTATAACACGGGACCTTTAACGCAGCTATACTCTTCAGTGCGCCCTTCAGCTGTACAATGCTGGTGTAGCTTTAGAGAGAGGTTCCGGAGTGCATGGCGTGCTGGGTAACCACATGACAGATTCTCTGCAGCGCATGTTTTATTCAATGGAACACTAGACCTTAAGTGTGGACAAGCGGATAAACGCGGTGTGTTCTGGGCAGCAGTGGGGTTCCTCGCCCGCTGCCGCTGCTCCGGGTATGGGAAGATAGCAGCTTCCCATAGCTTCCTCAGTCATGGTGCACAAACTCTAACTTTTGTGTTGTGCTGCAGTCACCTTGAACAAACAGAGCGCTTTATCTTTCCTTGAAAATGGTGTTTGAATGAAAGTTGTAGATAAGAAAGACTCAAGGTCGTTCACTGGTGAGCGCTATATCTGAACAAGCCTGTGTGAATGCTGTTCACAAGTTATCAAGATGTCGGGTCTCGGAATCTTCTTTCTGTTTTGAAGTAAGAAAAAGTATTTAAACGCTCATGTTGTGGAAAGAAACTGTCCTGTTGTAGTGCTATATTCATGGCTTTCAGCTTCCTGTTACATGCAACATTTTGGGGATTTTTTCCCATTCAAAAGACATATTTTGTTTTAAATTGTTAATTGCTGTGGCAACTCCTGGACAGGTCTACAAATTATATGCCATTTTATTATATTTGTATGGAGTAGTCATTTCCATCATGTTTTTTTTTTGTTTTTTTTTATTAATTGCCCCTTCAGATTTGTTTCAGCTAAATGTAAGTCACTCATTATGTTCATCCAAAACTGTTCCTAACATTAGTGTCTATTTATTTCTGCTTAGTACAGTGATGGGCAGAGCCGGATCTTCCTATAAACAGACTGCGCAAGTTGCGTAGGGCCCCACAGCTGTGAAGGGCCCCACCTCCAGAGTCCCGATGGTTTTATCATTCATGTCAGTCTGTCAATCTACATGTAATTATGACAAACAGGGCCCTGGTTTGCTCCACAGCGTAAATATCACTTTCTGATTGGTTAAATGTGTTTGTGCGATACATCTCATTATGCCGTGCCTCCTCCCTCGGTGATTAAAATTTCAGCGACAGCGCAGAGACAGCATGATGTAAGTTTACTACACGTGTGTCTGTCGCCTTGACTTGCCTTAACGTTAAGAATTCAGCAAATTCAGACTGCAGAGGGTTACTGTGGACAAGAAGAGAAGCTTCCTTTGCATTTGTTGGTTGAGTAAATGACCTGCGAACGAGTCACAAATGCACTCCCGGTTTTGTGCATAATTAATGAGTTTTGCGCTAATGCAGGCCATGTGTAAATGTGCGTGCATACACATATGAATACATTTAATCATCCGCTAATTAGTCACGCAATTATTAATTTGGAGACTGTCCTAGAGCGTGTTTAGGGGCCTAGTGTGGCACTGCTATATAACAGTACAGAAGCCATTAATACTATCACACTTAGTCAACTGGAATACATTAAAATGCACTAGAAAAGAGGAAGAATGTCTATAATACTCAACAGATTAAATGCAGACATTGACAGCTGTGCATCCTGTTGGGGCATGTGATTAATTACTTGAACCCGAGTGGCACTAAAGTGGCGAAGGCCCCCGTGTCAGATTTAGCCTAGGGCCCCCTGAAGGTTAGATCCGGCTCTGGGGAAGAGACTAGAGCATAGACTACGTTGACTAGTAAACTGTGGCTGGTTTGCGTTAATAATGAACATATAACTGATGATTTTTAAATTTTCTATTTGTAAGGTATTCTTTATTTTACCTCTGGGAGAAATTCTTCACATTTGAATGAAAATAGAAATTAAATAAAAATTGTGATAAATCAATGTGTAAAAAAAAAAAAAAAAAAAAAAAAATCTGAATGTTTTGTGGTTTTATTCTTTCTGCCATATTGCCCAGCTGTACTTTCACTATGACTAAGACCATAGGTGACAGAATCTTGTTTACTTCATAGTATCTATTATGCAAAATCAATTTTTAACTATGCTGACTCCCGTTTTGTCCACCAATTTTTCACCACCACCGGCATATGCCCACTGCTCTCTACTTAATTTGTTCTCCAATTTTATTTTCTTAATCGGTGACACACGTAGGATTCGGCAGCGTCGCGTAAACATTTTGGTACAAATGAAAAAAAATAATCTGCTGCTTGCTAGCAATGATCTGCAGCTATCGATCGGAGGTGCAGACTTCACGACAACTTCACGTCTCTTTGTTGTGATGACATTTACAGCGACGTCGGCTTCCGTTGGACACCACAGTTTATGTTTGTTTTTTTTTACGGAGAAGTCAGCTTGTTTCTTTTATTAAGTCGTTTCAGATGAATAGTGAGATCTAAAATGTGCAAACATAATGATCCATGGGTGTCATAGATTATAACTACACAGCAGACACAAGCACAATAGGTCTTCTTTAAAAAGCATTGCTAGCACTGAAGTTGCTTATTATCAAGAGTGAAGTCATTAATTACATGAATGACCACTTTGTACGTCCGTAACTTGAGTACCATCTTTTTTCCACCTCTGTCCACTGGCTCTGACATAAAAATAGCTGGCATTGTGCGGATGGCGAGTGGTCTCTAACGGTCCCTGCTGAGGCGGACATTAATAATAGACACAGTGGCTCTGCTCCCGTGTTCAGGGGCCAGTCAGGGGCCGATGTGTTATTTGGTCCGACTACTGCGGGTGACAGGCAGGGGACCCGTAGGTGCTCCGACACGCGGGTAAGCAGGTGAAAAATGACACCGCAGTTAGAGGTTCTGCTGTGGCACTGATAAGTCAATGCCTTTTTGCTATAGAGGAATTACAGCCTCACTGTTTCACTGCACTGCTGTTTGTGTCAATTTGCGTCACTACAACAAAAAAGTGAGGGCATGTAAAATATAAGAAAGAAAAGAGAAAATTCAAAGTTCTATCCGTCTCTGGGGAAAGTGAGGGCATTACCTGCGTGTTCAAATCCATTTTTACAATATAACCACGGGGGTTCAGTTATGAGTTTGTAAAATGATTTTTCAAAACATTGTAAAAAGCCATTTGAGAGGTCCAAGCTAAACACCGCCCAAGGTTGTGTGCAGCCTATCTGGGGCTTCAGAGCAACGAAAATGATAAAATACAATGATTGAATTACTCTGATTACTCTGGTGGCACGATAACTGAGTGGCTCATGCCTCACAGCTAGAAGGTTTGACTCCTGGGCCGAGTCTGTGTGGAGGTTGCATGTTCTCCCTGTGTCTTGGTCTCCAAGAGTCACAGCAGCATTGAAATGCAGAGAAAAAATTTCCCCAGGGAGACAATTAAGTGTATCATAACCTTAATTTTAAAGATCAATATTATGCATTGTTTGTGTTGTTATAGGCCTTTTTTAACACACCCATATTACTACAGTGGGAATTACCATTGAACAAAAAAAACACAACCAGGATTAACCTTTTCTGACATGTTAACAGAAGCATGCAGTTGTAATGAACGCAATTTGATGTAAGAAATGTTCAGAACAAGTTTGCCATTGATTTATGGGCTTAAACTCATATTTCCATGTTTGAGGAAATGAACTAAACAAAATTCATCGAACAAGCATGATTGAAGCTAAACACAACTTTTAGGTTTTTGATGAGGGAACAATCATATAAGACGGTTAAAAGCTCAAAGTCATTTCTGCATAATATGTGTTTAATAAGTTTCACTTTTGTTTTTGACTCTCTGGGCCCCCGCCCCTTTGCTCTCCGCGCTAAGTCACTCCCCCATTAGAGCACTATCCCATTACAATTGCCATGTATTGTTTTGGATCATGCTTTTGTATATTTATGGAAAATTGCAGTGCCGGAGCATGGGTGACGTAGGCTTGTGGGATGACCTATGGATAGTAACGTACTGCTAAGCGTCAGGAGAATTTGAATAGAGATCGCAACATTACTCAGACATGCATGGATGACATCTAAAACCTCTTCAGCAGTGGTGTTCAGTCATGGCAATCAAGGCAATAAACTCTAAAATCATCGCGTGTCGAAATATATACGAATAACCCCGTTTTTCCCTTTACTTCTGCCTGTTTGAAGTATGGTTGTAGTCATGGTGTCCTTTAGTACACCCTACTGGAGACTGAACAGACAGCATCAACTGCGGTTGTTGGCGTGTCATTAACTTGTGTTGTTGTTCTGTGCCGTGCCGTGCCATAACATGTGCTTTTACAACCAGAGAGGCCAGCAGGTTGTTTAAGAGGCTTGCGCGTGCATACTGAGGACCACAGCAGGCTCAACAGGACTCAAACTGCGCTGAATCTGGAAGAATTGGACGGACAACAAGACGACAACAGCAAGGCCAACTTTCAACACAAGTGACTGAAATAACTCGCTTTTAGCTTTTTCTAGTGATTACAGTGGATGCTAGTTCGAAATACAGACAGCCATTTAATCAAACATGAGTTTCAAGGCTAGTTTCTGTGAAATGGAGGTCCCGGATGGAACGGTGGAGTGACAGCGGCCGGAGAAGAGCCCGTCTCATCCGTAGCCTGTGTGTTTATGAAGGAACGACAGCATACGTGGAAAAACGAAACTACTTACACGTGTGGAGGAAAATGAGGCTGTTCTGGACCTACTCCGCTTCAGAGAAATACAAGATGTTTTTTCATCTGTGAGATGTGTTAGTATCGTTTCATGTGTGTTAGTATCGTTTCATGAATGTATATTTTGTGTAGTAAGTGCATTACACATGTGTAGCGCCGTCATATGTCACTCATATGGTTTCTAGATGCATAATGCTAATTACATAGATAACAATAGTACTGAAGGCTCAGCTGCATAAATGAGGTGTACCAGTAGAACGATGCTAGTTCGAAATACAGACAGCCATTTAATCAAACATGAGTTTCAAGGCTAGTTTCTGTGAAATGGAGGTCCCGGATGGAACGGTGGAGTGACAGCGGCCGGAGAAGAGCCCGTCTCATCCGTAGCCTGTGTGTTTATGAAGGAACGACAGCATACGTGGAAAAACGAAACTACTTACACGTGTGGAGGAAAATGAGGCTGTTCTGGACCTACTCCGCTTCAGAGAAATACAAGATGTTTTTTCATCTGTGAGATGTGTTAGTATCGTTTCATGTGTGTTAGTATCGTTTCATGAATGTATATTTTGTGTAGTAAGTGCATTACACATGTGTAGCGCCGTCATATGTCACTCATATGGTTTCTAGATGCATAATGCTAATTACATAGATAACAATAGTACTGAAGGCTCAGCTGCATAAATGAGGTGTACCAGTAGAACAAATCTGTGAAGAAACAAATAGCCCACAGACCAGCCCAGTTTGTACAGACAGGGTCAAACACAGTTCAGTATATATAAATATTAATAAACTATGTACGTCTAGGCTTCTCTAATTTGACTCCAAAATGGCTCAGTATATATGCATTTAATATGTCAGTAAAAATAAATATCCTAATTTGCAATGTAGTTTGTATAAATTGCGTTATTAATTGTTATCGGCGAAATAGCCTATTGATGTCCACCCCAAGCCTGCTTGCCTATCCATCACCGCACGCTACTGCTGTTCAGGCACGTTTTTAATGAGGGAACAACGTTATAACACTGTAGATGCAGATGGAGCTCGGAAGTAAAGCGGGTGAAATGGCACTGAAGTTGTCTTGTTGCGCAGTGAAGACAATTGTAGAAACGACAGGAGTCCTACAACAGCGCAAAAATCGTGATAACAGCTTAAACAGGACTTTCAGATTGACTCAGATGCACTTAAAAGTAGATCAGAGGAAGTACATATCCGATCCGCGTTGGGGAAGCAGACAGTTGCAGTGCTAATGGGAGTCATTTGTCAGTGTTCAGCCTAAACGATGACAGTCAGATGAAAATGTCAATGAACATGCCCCGACAGCATCTCTTCGTACTCGGTGTCTCCAGATGATGAGACTGTAAAGGACGCGAGTGGCATTCCAGTAATGTACATGAGAGGCAAAAATAGTGCACAGTTTGCACAACAAATACACTGACATAATTGAACTAACTTTTAGAACTAACTTTTCTGGGCATTTACTGGACATTCTTCTATAGCAGCTAATTGGTTCTCTGCTCTCTTTTCTCATACTGTGAAAAGGTGTGAGTTGTTTTTTTTTGTTTTTTTTAATAAATAACATTGCCATACAATCATTGCAAGACTCTGTCCTCAGTGTGGAGTTCAGTCTTGATTTCTTTGAACACAGAAGGCCACTGTTGCCAATGGAGTATGCATAGAGAGAGTGCTGCAAAAAGAAAAAAAAAAAAGCTTAGCGTTAAAAGAAAAAGGCAATTTGAGCATTTAAATGACTAGTTTCAACAAGTTATGCCCAGTGATGTTTTGAAAGTTTTGAGAGACACTGCAAGACCTAAACTTTTGAAAGGGAAACTATAACTTTTCTTGTCTGCATAAGCCTCATTTCCACTGGTTCACTTTGGACAGGGCTTTGCTCTGAGCATGGAAACTAGAGATAGACCGATAATGGTTGGCCGATATATCGAGCCAATATTTGCACTTTTTAATGAATCGGCCTTAAAGCTCTTGCTGAGGCCGATATTTAGTTTTGACTGACTTGCTGCCTAAAGAATGCACATAATGCTTTATTTGAAGACAGGCTTATGATTAAAAAAAGGGCTGCGAGTGAGTGTAGTAAGTTAAATTACATAATATGGGGAAAATAAATTAGAATCGGTCCTACACAAAAATATCGGCAGAGCTGATCGGCCATTGTTTTCTCTGGAGTCTAAACAATCGTATCAGCCATGGAAAAATAAAAAATAAAAAAAACAACAAAAAAAACAAAACATATCGGTCAATCTCTAATGGTAACACAACTTGGCTGGAGGAGCCACACCAACCAGACCCGCTCCAAGGCAGCCCCAAGTGAACTGTGCCAATGGAAAAGAGGATATAGAGATGTTATTGCTTTGCCTGGAATGTTCCATAGTATGTCATTAAACTTATCTGTCTTGAATGTCTTAATTTACCAGTGCTCAAAAAGATCTTGAAAAACATGCACCGTTACTGTAACCTGTAACTTGGCCTAGTGGTGTTACTCGTATGAAAATGAGGACGTTTAATGCTCTACTGTGAGAAATTCCGGACAAAGCCTGTCATAACATCTCAATGGAGCCGAGCAGTTGGCGGACCTCTACCAGAAAAGTTGTAGAAATAGAACAGAATAGAAAAAGAAAAAGTGTAAGTGTTTAAGATGGCCATTTATATGCAGCACTGTGAATGAAACAAAAGTCAAGTTTTTAAATTATGTAGTTGTTATGTGTAGGTAATTCCAAAACTGTTACTTAGCAACAATAATGTACATAACTGTCATGGTTAGATTAATATAAAAAAAAAAATGACAACACTGTTATTTTGTTAAATGACTGTTTAAACTGCCTGAAAAATTTCTTGTGCAAATTGTGCGCAAATCGGGTAAACCTGTCATATACACTTGCATGAAAAAGGACATTTAAAGCATGGATTAGTGGGTGCTGGAGAAGCACATTCGTCCTGAGTAATGTGACAGAGGAGATGTAGTTTGCAGAATCCGTTAGGAGTTGTCCTTTGTCCTCCCCATGTGTCTTATCAGTGCTGACGCGTGGTACAGTCTGAGCGTGTTTAGATTCCAGGCACTGCTTGCTAAACTGTCCCCGAGCCTGATAACTGCTCCTCACATAGTTTCCATCGCTCTGGGCTTATAGAACAGGACTGAGATACTGGTGGTGTTTCCATCGCTCTGGGCTTATAGAACAGGACTGAGATACTGGTGGTGTATGTATGTATAATAACCGGCACAATTCTTATAAGTCACCCTCACATACCAGAATTTCACAAATTGGGCAGGGGATTAACTCTAGTCTAGTTTGTAGATTTGTTTCCAAATCTCCAAACTTATGATCCACAAATGTTGTCTTCCAGCTCAGTGTTAAACTATAGGCATTCTAGAATGTTGTGATGTGAACCCAACCTATTTCTGTCCATTTTCTTTTAGGTCACCTTTGTTGACGCTGGCGACTGCAAAATTGCTCTTGAAGGGAATTAAGTATTGTACAATCTCAGTTCAGGTTCATAAAGTTTACTCTGTTTCAAAAATACAAATGGCACAAACTACTGTGAGTATGAAGGGTACAACATGTATCCAATCAGAGAAAGTTGCACGGCTCTCTTACATTCTAAATATATTCTACATATATTACAATTAACAGAAATATTGCAAAAGACTATAAATTCAAACTTCATCAAACACACATTGTATATTGCAACTGATATGTGACTGGTACTGTCCATCTCTAAATAAATTACATTAAATCAAGTACCTGTATCACAGATAGATAAATCACAAACTGTGAGTCGAGGGATCCAACAAATATTCCTCAGAGATGTTGCACAGCTCTGAGGGCATGTTGCTTGGCAACACCAAAATAAACTCACAGCAGCACATCTACATAAATCAAACAATAACAAAATAACTGATCTGGTGGAATTCGAGAACATATAATGACTGAAGAAGCGTGAATTTCTATTAACCTGTTACATACACCCCTCCTAGAATTCCACCAAATAAACCTAACACCCTTCTGCATTATCAAGGACCATGCACAACAAGGATCTAAACCCTGACTCAGTTTAGGAACTATCTGACTTGTAGAACAGATGGCATTAAAAGGTTGAACAGGTCTCGTAACCCTTTTAGACTAGAGAGGTGCAACCCACACCTCCAACATAAACTGGTCCTTAAAGACAAACATCTGAGCAGAAGAATACAGACGACTACATAAACTGTAGTCTCAACCCATGTTAGCTGTATTAACTCCCATAATGCTTCTGAGTCATGGTGACTGGTTTAACTGACCTGCTCTAGAAATAATTTGTCCAGGGACATGGACTAAGGGAGCATAAAGTCAGAGTTTAAAGCAATGTGTATCAAGGTGATTGAGAGCTGCTAGTCAGGGGGTAGTCAGTAGCAGACTGCGCAGTAGGCTCATCTGGGCATAGGAGGGGATCTAGGACATGATCGTCCTTGGCATTCGAAGAACTTGGCTCATCTGACTCCATCTCTGAGTCATCCACAGCACTGTGACTAAACCTAATTCAACAGATGCCCGTTCCTCTAAGGATTCTACTGCCAGACTATCACTTAGTTCTTCTCTGTTACTGTAGCACTCCTCTGAAATGTTTTCAGCTCCAAGCGCTTGTGGCTCAGTCACAAGAAGGAAGTTCACATCCAGCAGCAGGTTCCTGTGCACAACCTTGCAGTGGTCATTGGAGTCATGGATTTTGTACACATGTATCTCTCGCTGCCTGTCCACAACTGTGTAAACTGTAGGCTCCCACTTGTCTGCAAGCTTCTTTTTGCCTTGTTCACCTTTATTGGCCACCAGCACTCTCACCAATTGCTTTGTCTGATGTCTTTGTTGAGTGGCATGTTGCTGGACGAAATTAGCAGTGTCAGCTAGGTTTGTGAGGAGAGTCGTGAGAGTCTAAAGTGCTGAAGTCATCTACACTAGTGTTATTAAACACTGACTGGAACACCACATCTACGGGCAGCCGAGGGATGCGGCCAAACATTAAATAAAAGGGGGCAAAGCCTGTGGTCTCATGGGTGGTAGCGGTGTAGGCAAACGTGAGAGTCTGGGTCTGCTGGGGTCACTCTTGCTTGGATTTTAAAGGGAACACGCGATAGTAGACAGGCCTAAAAACTCAGGACAGAAGCTCACTTTCAAAGTTTGAATGTGCTCTGGGAACCTATATACACACAAAACATTGTCCCAGAGTTTATTCGCCACTTGCTTGGCAGACAACAAGGAAAGTGGGCCATCTTGGTGAAAGTGGGCCATCTTGGTGAAATGGTCTGTCACAACCAGCACATCCACAGAGTGCTTGTTCTTGTCCTCTGCAGACCAGAAATCAGAAAACACACCAGTTCCATGGGAGCCGTGCTCTATATGCTCTCTAACGGGGCACAAACAGTGGGTTCAGGGGTCTTGGTAAAGACACAGTGTAGACAGTCATGCTGGATGAATTGTGCTGCGCAGGTTTCAGTGCTTCTTTGCCAGTTGTTGTGTGGTGAACTGTTTTGATCACTGGGGAACTGACAGTACGTGGGGCCATACTGGAGGAATGAAGGTACTGAACAGACTGCTGAAGGCTAAGCTGGAAAGCATCTTGTACTGTGTCGATTTCTGCTCCATCGGCTTCTTGCACTAATTTGCTGTATGGCTCGAACAGGAGTCTGTCACTGAGGGGGGATGCGAAAGCTTCACGGCTTAGGGCATCAGCCACTACATTTTTGGGACCAGGGATGTATTTAAGGTCGAAGTCATAGGCTGAGAGCTTGACCACCCACCTCTGCTCATATGCATCCAGCTTTGGTTTGGTCAGCAGAGCAGGCTGGTAAAGTTGAGGTTTCCAAAGATACTCAGCATCTCATCTATGAGATGGATGTAATGGACAAAATCCCTCACCACAGTCGAGCTGATGACAAAAGAACATGTCCCCATACTGTTCTATCATGTTCACAAACTTCTGTTTGTATCGACACCTGGCTTAACAGGTGTCGATATCAAGCTCACTCAGACTCAGCATTTCAAGCATTTTCTTAAGTTCTGCTTGTGAGGCAGCTGGCTTAGGCATGGTACTGGGGTCTTTCTCCACTGTGGAACAGTGACCTTGGCTCAAACTGAAATTTTCAACTGCAACACATGGAGAGACATCAGCAATCTTTGAATTTCTCTTAAAGGTGACTGGTTTTGGCAGGGGTTTGTAATTTTCATGAGAACCCATCTGTCGCCATAAATAAAGATGACATGGTCAACTAAAATAATAATGGTACTGCTGGGGGACACTGGAGAAGCGTGACAGCATGGGGCAACAGTACCACTCTTGTCAGGCAGGTCTCCACCCACACTGCCCCTGTCCGAGTTTGAGTGCTCTATTTTCCCAAAAGTCGGTTCTTAGGTAGTTCCTTTTAAGGCGACCAGGGTTAAAGCACATTAGATAGAGGTTGTTTTTTCTGCAGTGTGACAGTGTTGAGTGGGAAGGGTCACCACAAACTCTGCAGGATCTTGGAGAATGCTCCATGGCTACTTGTTGGACTGTGTTGTAGCATGTGACCAAAAAGTCCAGCTCTTGCATTAGGGCATTAACAGCTGCCAGGTTTACAGACTGAGATTAGACAGGAAGTGGGCTGTTGTGGGATTTGCATGCTTGCTGTTTACGGTGCAGTATTTGACAAGGGGTGCTACTGGGGCTGATGATGAGAGCCTGCACCAATGGACCTTGAGTAGTGGAGGTAGCCTTGTGTGGAAATGGGAGGTGACTGGCAGTTCATTCATTAGCTCTGGAAGTACATTAGAGTTACAGGCTACTGCAGACCGATTGTAGCTGGGCACATGTCTCGTTGAAATGGGAGGCTTGTGGCTGTTGGCTCTGCATTCTCTGAAACGCACGGATTCGCTCCTGGACTTCACTGGTTGTCCACTCCTCTGCAGCTTTAAAACTGAGCTGGTTTGCAAGGACAGAGTCTGAACAGTATTTAATAAACATTGCTGACACTTCACGGCCTCGATCTTTCACTCTCCTACCTTGGGTCCACAGCTACTCATCAGCGTGGTCTATGGCCTTGTTGAGTCTGATCCCGTACTCCGTAACACCTTCATTAGGGACTGGCTTTGTGTTGTAGAAGTCCGCCATGGGCATCGCGGAATAGGCCCAATAGTGCTCCTTTAGGATTTCATATACAGCATAGGGAGTCTGGAAGTGGTCAGTCGGGGGTAGGTTACGTAGAGTAACCTTAACAATATCTCCAGCTTTCCCCAACAGCATAGCTAACACTTCTGCTTTTTGCTGTTGTACTGGAACAGCTTTTTTAGACAAGGTCTACCATTTCTACCCATTTGTTGATAGAGCACTTGTCACTCCCATCACCTCTAAACACAGGTGGGTCTTTAATATCAGACTGCATGACAGGTTTAACTCCAGACAGATTTAGTTCTGGAGGATTTTTACTTGGAGCTGTTTGGAAAGTGCCACTGAACCGCACACCAACATTGCTCTGTAACTGAGCAGCAATAGACTGGCCAATCTGGTTAGCTAATTCTGATATTAAAGTACTGAACTCAACCCAGAAACTTGTGGGTGGGCATCACACATAGAAGGCTGAACATGAGTAGGACTGAACATGGGGCTTCTAGATAAGCCCGCCTGAGGACTCTGATTTGCGTCTTTAAACCATCCTCTACCAAAGCCCACACTTATTCACACATGGTGAATAAACCAAAACTATGATGTGAATTCACATAAACAATAAATTACAATATATTCAAACTGACTGACAAATGGCTTTAAATAAAATCAAATACTGAGAGGCACTTTAGCCAATCGTAGAGCCTGAAATATGGCAAATCTACAATGCTAATCTACGTTCATAAACTTCACACAAATTTTACGGCAACTTGCTTCCCCTCTTCCTGGTTTGTTTGCATGTCTCCGCTCTGGGTCTAGTCCTTCTCACTGCCTCCCCTCCACTCTGCTCCTCACTCAGCAGCAGACGCAGCAGCATACCGTGTCCCGCCTCACAGCTCTTTGTTCGAGGAGATGAGCTTCCCCGGTGAGCGTGAATTTCTATTAACCTGTTACACTAGCATTTACCACTGCCCTGTGAACAATTATCTCTAAAGTACTTTTGTCACGCTCCTCGGCAAGCTAATTTGTAATTCTTGGACAAGTATGAGAAATTCTCTTAGATCACTGCTTGAAATAAACAAAACAACTGAGAGAGAGAGCGAGAGAGAGAGAAATAAATTTATTTCATACTTTACACACTGTATTTAAACTTAGACAAAAGGTGCAAATAAGGTACAAATATGCAGATTTGTATAGGCTGATGTACAATACAATTTAGTAATAAAATATATCTTGGCAATTCACAAGAGTTAATAAGATAAAGTACAAAGATGAAAATGCACTGCTGGTATCAATTTAGTCCTATATCGACAAATCTCCCTCAAATTACTCAGGTATATTTACTCATTTACATTTACTTGAGTAACTTTTTAAAGAAATTGTACTTTTCTAGCAGCATACTTCTACTTGAGTAATATGTTTATTGAAGTAGTGAAGTTTTGGTTACTTTTCCCACTGCAAGTCTACACACAAGAAAAGCTTTATGTTGACAATATGAAATTATTGGAATGTTTGTGTTCTTGAACCCCTCCTTCAAATATGATTTACTTAGATAGTGTTGTCTATCCTTTGGAAAAAAAAAACAGATTTTGTGCATTATTTAGTTGTTTAGTCCTTCTAATTACATTAACTTCAAATTATAAATCAGATTTTATGCCCTGACTTTTACTGAGGGACTACACAGATATTTTGAAGTAATGTTACTCTTACTTGAGTAATTTCTTTGACCACTACTTTGTACTTCTACTTGAGGAAATTATTTTGAAGTAATGTTACTCTTACTTGAGTACAATTTTTGGCTACTCTACCCACCTCTGCTGCATACAGTATCACCTGTCACTACTGTACTCTGCTTTCTGCTAACTGACCCAGTACAGTACTTGTGTAGGTCTATCAGGACTGTCCACTCCACTCCCTCAGAGCAGTTCACTGGCCTGGGAGTGAGATAAATGAACCTCCCTGTAC
>KN483225.1:23242-59476 GCA_000787095.1 Periophthalmodon schlosseri | reverse complement strand
ACTATGCTATCCATCTATCTGTCTATCTATCTATTTATCTGAAATGACTAGTCTACCCATATGCACCTTAAACTGATAATATCTTTTATGATAATATCTTCTATAAATACATGGCAGCATTTCACTTTTACATTGCATGAGTTTGAGTAGTTTCCATACTGTAACTAATGTTGTTTGCTCCACATTTAAGTGCATCGCTCATGCCCTACTTGGCGTGCGCCTGGCTCTTGTCCTGTTCGACTCGGAGCGTGTGTGCATTTGTTGTCCATGGCCAACTGTTCTGTAAATAGGGCAATTAAGTGTGAAAAGCAGAAAGAAGCTAGTATGTTCGTATCTTTTTAGTGGGGGAGATAATTTATGCTAATAACATCTCTACCGTTCAAGCTGCCCAAAAATGATAGCAGACCCTTTTGGCTTGTGAAGAATCTTTTCATCCTCTTGGTTTCTGAACACCTTGCAAATAAGACAGCTGTGTGGCAGTCAATGGCCCTCTCCCCCTCACTCCGGCACCGCTTCTTTCATCTCTATGATAATCTCTTCTCCTCACTGGTTTGTATGGGCCATGTTTGTTCTTCATTTAGCCTGTGGAATACTTGAAACCTACTTCCCCACAGCACCTCACAGACTGCTCACAATCCAGCAGCATTTTGCTTTGAAGACCCAGCATAGGAAGTAGGGCGGCATGAATAATTGCAATTGAATCGAAAATATGAATGGTCAGAGTTGGCAAAACGTAAAGACTGCAATGCTATACCTGATTTTTACCGTCTTAAAAATGTGAAAAAGACAAACTGATTCATTTTCAACTGTTTGCAGAAAAGCAGTTTTCACAAGGGTGATGCTATCTAAAACTAGTATGCTAACGATGCGCCTTCTTTGTTCACACAGGATAAAAACACTATTAGACGCAGCCAGCACCCAGTGGTCTCATTTTAATGCTAAGAACTGGTATTACTATCTGTACTGAGGCGACATAAATGTTACTTTTATTAAATGAAAAATATTACTATGCAAACAACAAAATATAAATGGTAGATCGTTTATATAGTTCTTTTCTATACCTCCAATAGGCACTCAAAGCACTTAACATCAAAGAACCACTCACCCATTGATATACCAGTGTCTGCAGACAACAAGGTTAAGTGTTTTACCCAAGCACACAACAACAGTATCTACTCGTGAGAGCTAGAATCTAACCACCAACCTGTGGATCTGTCCACTATACCAACTTCACTAGTGCTGGAAGCAAGATTTAAACTGTCAACCTTTGGATCAGTGGATGCATTGCATGCTCTACCAAAATGCATGCTATTCTTGTATTAGTTTAGTAGTTAATCTATCTTATTTATATGGTGTTGCTCCTGGTTTTGTTTAAAATATGTCGCTGTCAGTTGAATCCTGACATGAACCAATTTAAATCAAAATCACAGTTTGAATTGTCACCAATATTGAATCACAAAGACTGCAATTATTTAGGCAATAGAAGGTTTTATCCTGTTTTGAATGGCAAAAAATCCTGCTCTGAGATGCACAGGAGTTTTGTATTACGTAATGTAGCAGTTCAGATTTCAACTTTCTTAAATATGTAAAATGTACACTGTCAACTGACTTCCTATTAGAGAATATATAGTAATTTGCAATCTGCATCAATTGCATCTAATCGCAAATGCAGTACTTCAGAAAATCCCTCTGCATTTTGCCTTGACGAAACGCCACAGGAACCCCCTGCGAGCGAATGGACAGCAGTAAATAGTATCCTACGCGTGAGTGATGCCTGTTAATAACACTTAAAGCCAGGTTGCTGTAGCATAAATTCCTCTAGAGCTCACAGGCTTTGTAATGTGAAGAGCAGGGTCGCCATGGCGCTTCAATAAATAACCCCATAGTCACTGGTGAATGTACAAGCAATAAACCAAATGAAATCGCTACCTGGTTTCAAGCTCATATGAGAAGCGTGTTGTTACCCTCAGCCTAAGCCATATGTCTGCATTTAAAGGAGCATTTGTTGACTGCGTTCTGTACATATAAAATGGGTATGTTTTATGATACCAAATTGTTAAAGGAGACATACGCAAAATTGACTTTTAAGAGGCTTTAACCATGCTATAATTTTTTTCCTTTCTCAATTAACCACTCAAAGTCTTATTTAGAGTGAGTCATCCATTGCTCCTGAAATTGCTGTTTTGCCCTTCCCCCCGTACATGCTCACTGCTCACTGCTTAGTTCTGCGCTTTTATTTCTCAAATGGTGACACATGTAGGATTCGGCACAAGACTGTCTCATAGCCATTTTGGAACAGTTCCACTGCTACTGCGATCTGCAGCTATCCACAAGTGGAGCCCTCAGCGTGGTCCAGCAGCATGGCACTTTGTTGTGAGGACGCTTATGGCACCGTACGGTAATGGGGCAAGTGGGAATCGGCACAGCAATTTTCAACCTGAAGTCAGCGGTTTCTTTTATTATTAAGAAAGTTGTAAGTTGTTTTAGATCAATTATAAGTTGTTTTAGATCAATGTTGCGATTTAAAGTGTCAAAAATATAAAATATTGACTCTATACTCTACTATATAAAAGCATAATAGGTCTTCTTTAAAACTTGGAACAATTTCCCAACTCAGCATAGAAAAACTTGAACCTATAACAGATTTGTTTGGTAAAATATCTTCCTCCATAGACTGTTGCTGAAGAGTAGGAAATGGAGAGGCTGAGGAGGCTAACAGTCCTACTGCTGCAGTGGAGAAGATTCAGTATATTCTAGGAAAATGGAAGGGAGCAACTGTGTATTTATATGAATGGCTTGAGATGTGATTGGTTGAGAGACTAATCACAGTTCCCTTGTTGAATTTATAGACTATTTCAATGCTATTAATTTCTACTTTATCTACAGGTGGATTTTGTGAAAAGCTCTCAAATTTTATTACAATCAAACCACAACTGTAATTATAATCATTGCCCGCTGCTTCTTGATTTATGGAGGAATAATAGTTGAGATAAACTGGGTCTAAATTAATTGGGTTAATTAATCACCACAGCGACCTCTCTCAAATAACGGCCTTCAGGTCCTTGCACATTCTGTTTCTCCTCAGAGGTCAGAGCCGGTAATAGACTGTCATTTCCAATTTGTAGGTTCATGCAAAGGAAGGGCACATGCATTAGTGAGATGGTATCAGGGCGCTTTAAATGACGTAACACATGGAGAGATTTGCACGTGAGCGCTGAAGGAGAGGCACAGATTAGCGGGGAGCGGTCTCGGAGCAGCAGAAACAATCACACAGTACCTGTTTTCGGACAAGGATTCAATTCACCTGTTTGAATGAGGGGAGAGAAGAGGGGCGAGAAAGGGGAGAGAATGATGTGAGAAAAGGGTGAGAGAGGTGTGAGTGAGAGGGAAGCGAGAGGGGCAAATGAGGAGCAAGAGACTGGTGAGAGAGGGGCAAGAGAGAGGTGAGTGACAGTTGAGAGAGAGAGGGGAGAGAGGAGTGAAAAAAGTAAGAGAAAGGGGCAAGAGAAAGGGACAAGAGAGAGGGGTGAGAGAGGGGCGAAAGAGGGACGAGAGGAGTGAGTCAGGACCTAGGGAGGTGAGAGAGAGAGAGAGAGGGGAGAGTAGGGGTGAGAGAGGGAAGAGAGGTGTGAGAGAGGGGTGAGAAAAAGGAGTGAGAAAGGGGAGAGAAAGAGAAAAGAAAGAGAAAGAGGCTAGAGGTGAGAGAGGGGGAGAAAGAGGGGAAAGAGAGAGACTCTGGCCTCGCCTGATGGGACTGACCGCCGCTGTGACTAAAAATCCAGAGCACATTGTCGTTGACAGCTCTCTGCTTTGTGTTTTGTGTTGTGCTTTAGCCGTGCGTGTCAGGCGCAGAGGTGAGATCCATTTCCACAGGATTAGGCTGCCTGGGGAAAATGATTGCTTTTTCTAATACTTAGTAACAATTTTTCAATTTCCTGTGGTCTTTGTTACTCTCAACATTTTTGCAAATGAGCAAAACAGAGGCAAGCGGCATTGCTGCTCCGTGAACTTCACCTTGGGACCATGCATCATTTGCATATATATTGAGAGCATACGTTTTTGGTTTATAATAGTCAGTGTTGGGTGGGGGCGGGGAGCTGGGGGGCTGGCAGGCGCTCTGTCACCTGTTATGAGGCCCTTGTCCTGAGCATCCCAGAGAGGGAACAGACCATAATTACTAACGTGCTTTGCTCTCTGTTTTACATTGTTTTAAATGTGAAAAGTGTGACAAAGACCGCCACAGGGCTCTGCTTTGTTCAGCCACACACAGAACCAGGAGTTTCCAACATTCATAGAAATGAAATGAATCCATGGACAGGGACTGCGATTACAGACACACTAATAAATAAATCTGCATGTTCCACTCCACCTCGACAGGACTTTGTATTCAGGCAAAAGCAGCGTGCGCGGTCACATGACAAATGGCTTTATTGGCCCGTTATGGAGATTTGAATCATAATTGAGTGTCTCCACAGTAATGTGTGACTCACCCAGACTCTAAAGGACAGATGAGCTCTGCTGCTGCTTCAGTTTGTGGCCCATTTATTTTCATCTAAATCTTTCAGTGTTCAGTTTCATCCTATGCAGCAGTAGTGTTACTGTATGTGGACTAGAGTCTGCAGTGATGCATGTGGCTCACGCTCTGCTGCTCTTGTGCTTTTCAAAGGCCATGCTTTTGTGCACAGAGGATGCAGCTGGCAGAGTGTGGCTGCTGGCTCTGCTCCTGGGTCACTTTACTCTGCTCGTCTGGGCTCAGTACAGCCTGTAGGATCATGCACGTCAGAAGAAAAGGAGACATATTGTGCAAAATCAACTTTTCAGAGATTTTAATCATGTTAGAGTTGTTTTTCCTTTCTCATTTACTAGGGGTGTTGAAAAAAAGTTGCTTCTTAAAAGGATCGCAATTCTATGTCTTAACTACTCTGCATTGATTCCAGGGAGGAAGGCTGTCTCCAAGCACACTGACACACACACACACACACACGCAGCATGCACAAACAGAGCAGGAGACTTATGTGAGACCGCGCTGAGACAGAGGAGACATGAACGGGACATCAGCGCTACTTTAAATCACTTTAGTGTTGTTGTTAACAGTGAAGAAAAGCTAATGCGCTATCTACAGCTACAACTTGTTGGAGTTAAAGGGCCAGAGCCCCATTCATTGTAAATAGGCTATAACATTTATCAGAAAATATTTATAATTTTTATCTTTGACAAACAGGCCAACGTATTTAAGTTAAATCACTGCAATATGAAATTAAGTGGGCCTAGATAATGAATGAATAGATCTATTATTTTTATTGAATTATGAACTAATACAATAAATACCACTAAATACAATTTCAGGTACCTTCTTTCAGATTCTTGCAAGAAGAAGAATTGTATTTTGTATGGACATAAAAGATTGTTACAACAGGGAACTTGAAATGTGTAAAGTAAATATTATTTGTTTTTGAATGAAAAATAGCTTCAGAATTAAATTTAATTATTTTAGAATTGAGAATAATTTTTTAATTAAATAGGGACTCCAATAATCTAAATCAAATCGCCATGGACTTAAAGATTCACACCCCTATAATTTACCCTCTAAATTGTATTTAGAGTAATTCATGCATGTTTGAGTAATCTTTATTCTCTTGTATTTGAGACGTCATTTCTTATCCATCCCCTTTTCACTGTCACCGCCACACGCGCACTGCTCTGTACTTACTCCAATTTCATTTTCTTTATTGGTGATACACATAGGATTTGGCAGCGTCACGTAGCAATTTTGGCACAAATGAAAAAAAAACTTGCTTGCTGCTCACTAGTGTGATCATAGCTATCCATAGGAGGCCCCTGACAGCATGCGGCACTTTGTTGTGATGATGTTTACTTCACCCTAGTGTAAAGGGGCAGGCGGCAATCAGCTCCTTATAACTCATTCCGCACTGCAATTTTCCAACCCAGAAGTCAGTGATCTCTTTTGTTAAGTTGTTTTAGATCAATATCGAACACAATGATCCACGGGTGTCATGATTGTAACTCTATCGCAGAAAAAGCACAATTTGTCTTACACTACAAACATACATCATTACACTGTGCTGTTTCAGACTTCACTTGTTAGCAGCTCCTCACTGAAGAGGTCTATTAAAAGAATGTACTGTGAACCTTCTCAGCTGTGAACTAGGATTAAGCATCACAAATCTGAAGTCATTACAACCCTGAAACTGAAGCTTAGAGGTGGCCAATTTGTATCAATAATATAATAAGATATGACTAATTAAACTGATTAAGCCTACATTGTATAGTAAAAAGCTACAAAAATTGGTTGAAAATGTATATAAAAGAAACTTACAGTAAGCTTTCAAACAAGGGCATAGATAGACATAAATAGAGAGATTATTTTTTAGAACTCAGCGCTACTTCCTGGATTTTTCAACCATTTTTTTTCACAAACACCTTCTTGACTGGCGTGAAACTATGATAAATATTCAACACAGGTATTATCCAGCCAAACAAAGATTTAAAAAAACATGAAAAACGCTTATTTTTTTTAGCCTTTCTTTGACCAGCTTGTAGCTATATTTTTATATTTTTAACAATCAAGACAAATCAAGGCACCTTCATTCATTTGTCGTAAAATTACCTTATAAATGAACCGTCTTAGACACCTGTCAAAGCAGCGTGAATGTGAATCCACCACAGGCTCTTCGTGATGGGCTAAGTTGGTAATGACAACTTACCACGTCTGTCCCCTCGGGCTGAAGAATGAGAACGCGGTAGACTCCTCTCTCCCCATCCATCCCTATTAGGATAATGCATCAAATAGACATTTTAATTTGAAGTTCATTTACTCCTCAAGGCCTTGTGAATGTCTGTGGGCATGTATGTTTGGAGAGATAACCTTTTTCCACAGTACTGGCTTGTGTAACAGTTGTATTTTTAGGTCCTATTAAATTCACTGGGTCCTTGTTTACAACATGTTGGCACAATGAAGTAGCAAAGGGTCTGTTGCTGCATTTAAAATTAAGTGAATTCTAAAAATAACTAATTCATAAATCTTCATTTTCCTCTTTTCTTGTGCTCGCCTACATGCTGGAGTGAGTGAGTCACTGCTTTTCACAAACAAGCTAAAATTGCAAGGAGTGGTAAACACAAGGGAAAATCTCATCACTCTGCACTATTTTG
Source organism: Periophthalmodon schlosseri (assembly GCA_000787095.1). Classification (NCBI taxonomy): domain Eukaryota; kingdom Metazoa; phylum Chordata; class Actinopteri; order Gobiiformes; family Gobiidae; genus Periophthalmodon; species Periophthalmodon schlosseri. Next base: position 52,306 of record KN483225.1, on the reverse strand, counting down.
GTCTATGACGTCAAAATATCAAAGGGGACATGGGACAACATTTCTCTACAAATTAGACACATGATTTTGAAAGAAAATTACAATCAGATAAAGATAATTTCACCTCCAACCAATTTGCAGTGCTCGTCTGTATGCCAGTTTCTGTTTTATACACCGAGCAATTACGTCAGTGTAATCCCTCAGTCGTCCAGGTATGATCCATAGTAAAACAAAAAGATTTATTTTTTCTTTTACCAAGCAATTACAACATATTATAACCATAAATCCTACTTTTTATACTTTAAAGCTGGGGTACCTCAGTGTCTAACTGCGAAGTAGGTATAGGCCTGTCACAATACATTATACATTAAGAATATTTTTTGGAGGATAATCCGGCTTCAGAGTTGTTGTGTCAGTGGCATAATTTAGTTTCAGTATTATCGTTTATTGTCTATATTTTCTTCAGCAATATATCACACTTCAAAATTGGTTATTGTGACAGGCTTAAGAAAGTATTTAAATCTATCTAACTTGTTCTTATAGCTCTCAGAAACCCTTTTGGCACATTGCTAATATTCATATGCAAATGCATATGCATTTGGTGGTCCACCATGCTAAAGCAGGGTGGACCACCAAAGAACAGCTGATCAGCTCTCAACCCAAAGTGTCGTGTTTCTTACGAGCTTGCGATGGATAAAAGGTTTTACAAGGTTTTAGATGCAGACAGTGAGGAGCAGTTTTATTTTGTCTTCTATTTTGATTCATTCTGGTTATTAATCTCTCCAAATTAGCAGATGGTCAGAGTCTGATAATTAATAATAATCACAAACATCATATCAATAGCAAACAAGTGAAAAACATTGTAAAGGGCCTGTATCCAATTTTGAACCACGAGTGAAGAACACATTGGTGAAGGTCCACCCACTCGTTGTCCAGTTACACATGGTTCTCATTCAACGACGAGTCTGATTAGACAAAAATAGACAGCAGCTCTATATGGTTCTCATCCAACTAAAGGCTTTAAAGAATGCATATAATATCCTTCAGTCTCACTCTTTCGCAAATAGAGGCTTTTTCCATTACACTGCAAGGTATATATAGGACATTAACCTGAAATAGAATAAAACAAAAAAATATATATAGCAAGAATATTCAGTAGTTTCACTTTAGATTGTTGACTCTTTTATTTTGTTATGACAGCCCACAAACACAGCCCATTGTCTGCGACCTTTGGTTTAGCATAGGCCAGTGTGTGGATAATGTGCGTGAAATGAGCGGTCCGTCACCCACCTGCCCCTCGCTCAGCTGCCTCTCCACGCCCCACCGCACTCGCCTAATAAACAAACCTGTCCTTATCACCAGAACTCCATTAACGTGGCCGCAGTCACCTGAATCCCTCGCCAGCACCCCCTTCAAGACCCAAGACCCCCTCCGCAAATTACAAGGCAAATGTAATGGCTTTTTGCTATATTGCCACGCCGCAGTCAGATAGTGAATTACACCAAAGGCCTGATGTTATTACATGTTCCCCAGGACGCAGGCTGTGTTTTATGATGACTCCAGTGAAAACCAGGTCAGTGCTCAGATTGTCCTGCCCTTCGCCTCGCTCGCCCCGGCTCTATCCATCATGTCCATTCAAAGACATTGGACAAAAGGAATGAGGCGGAGGGCTATAGTCGCTTTAGACACTGCCATATGTAAAACTGTCATTGAGCGCTAATTAGCAAGTGGATTATAAGTTAGCAACCTATGGGACATTTGATTCGTATGTACATTGAGGTGCACAAAATCGGAATTTGAGTTGCCACTATTATCAAATCGCAAAGGCTGCAATTACTTATATAATAACCTCTACATAGAACAAAATCTCCTGCTCTGAAATTCATTGTATTCTTCAGTTTATATTTCAGTGCCTGTAAGGTTCCTCAGTATGGCATTAAACCTGGTATCGCCATGGAGTCAAGCAGCAAGCAATAGGAACACCTGTCATTGCATAAATGGCAACTATAAAGTAAATGCCATACTGTGGAACACTCTAGACGAAGCAACAACATCTCCATGGAGACGAGCAGTTGGCAGACTTTCCACCATAAAAATTACACAGCGCACCTTTAAGTCTAACTCGTGAAAGAAAGCTTTATTTTCTAGATCTGATTAATAAACTTGGCAAGCCACTGTGTTCACTGTGTACACTGGGTACACTGATGCAACCCCTGACAATAGGAAGAGAGGAAGAGAGAGAAAAAAATCATAATCATAATATAAAAAATACAAAAAAAATACATAAAAATGATAAAAATAATAACAAAAAAAAACAATTTTCCAAGATATGATTTTTAAGATGTTTTTTGAACATATAGACTGACTCATGTGTACGGGTCAGTAAGAAATCTCTATAAGTTCAGTAGCGATTGCACACCTTGATTTGAAACCTACTCGAATCAGATGTGCTCCTGTGTCACATGACGAGATCAGGATTTCTATTTCTGTCAGCGCAGTGCAGAGTATGAGTAATGACTGTTAGCTGCGAGCGCTTGTATAACAGCTCTCTGTGGTGTCTGCAGCGAAAGAGGCCAAAGCCATGAAACAATCTGAACACAAGGTTTGTCTTTGATTATTGAACCCTGTGTCTTTCACTTTGCTCAGCCCGAGGACATGCTCTGGACTGGGAGGGGAGAGTAGTGTTGTTGCGATACTAAAATTTAAAACTTGATTCCGATGCTAAGGAATTTTCAACATTAAATATTAGTCCTTTCTCTTATATTACTAGTCTATGTGGTCTTGTAGTTGATCTGATACAGCTCAAGATCCAGTCCTGCTCTATCTGTGCACCCCAACTCGCTACTGCATGGGACCTTATTAGCCAATTGTCCTTGTCTGACTTGTCAGTAGGACTGTCACATACAAACATACAGTCTGTAGGACTGTCACATACACACATATTGGTTAAATGGCAACTGTGTATGATCTTGATTTTACTACAGAAAGACATTTTTCAATATAAAACCGGATCAAAAATTACGATTGATCAAAATGAGGGAAAAAAAAAAAACTTGCCATATCACACAGCCATATTTTGAAGTGCGATATATTGCTACAAATATTGTGATAACATATTTAGGACCAATACTGACACAATAACTCTTGGTAATTAGTACACTTTTTTCTGAATAAACCATTTTGGAAATAAAGCATGAGATAATAAATGAACCCTTAAGTAGTTGGTTAGAATCTATATGGAGGTAAATTATTTGACCCTTTAGGGCTCAAAAGCGACCACTATCACAAAAATAAGAAATTCCCCATAGCCCAATAAAAAGGAACAGATGAAAAATATGAAATAAAAAAAATATTGTTGATCTTACATATATTGATATAGTCATTATTGTGGTTTGATGAGGAGTTCAGATTTTGGTTTACATTTTTTGTGTTGTCAATGGCACTGGAATGGAAAGAACTTGTGTGTTGTTTAAGATGAGGTTTATCTGAAAAATCTATCTTGTCTGTGTTTATAAACCATATTATTAAAAAAAAAAATTACATTGAATGATAATCGAACAATACAAGGTGAAAAAAATCTGTATAAATGTCTCCCAGCCCTAAGGCACACTAGAACACCACTGGGGCTCATTGACAAATCGTCCTTGTCTGGACACATAGACTGGGGATGGAGGTAATTGCATATTTTGCTCTAATTGCATTTGTCACAGGTGGAGTCAGCCTCTGTCTCCACTGATGTGCTACACTAAACATGTGACCTCTCACCTGCACCAAGAGAGGGCCGTGTGCAAAAGGGGGCCGCGTGCAAAAGGGGACAATAAATTATGTAGTGACACAAACATCCACGGAGCACTCAGCCCCAGTCCCTCGGACATGTGCGGCTATAACAGACAGGCATGACATTAGCTATGTGCGCTAGCATCTCAACACTGTGTCATAGGGTTTATTATTTTGCTATTTTTACTGTAAGCCCTTCTGACCTCGTGGGTAAAATGAATAGTGTAGTCGTGTAATACTTTACAGTGATATGCTTGGCACACTCCAGTACTGTTGTAGTCATTGGTTGTTTTCAGACTGTAAATGTGTCACGGTTGTCACGATTTCTCGGATGAAAGGAGGACCTGGTTTTCCTGTATGTTTATTACAGTGATAATATTAAAAATAACCAAAACAGAAATCCTCAAATGTTGCAAATGTGAATCCAGTAAAACCATGAGTACATGTGTTAGTACACAGTACTCAGTTGGAGTTCTTGTCCTCTGATCTGAAGGTAGACGGTTCAAATCCTCTTCCTGACATAAACATTGGAGAGCCACTGATCCAGAGGTTGGCGGTTCGATACCATCTTCCGATGAATACTATTGTTGTTTTTTTAGGCAAGACATTTAACCCAACTGACCCCAATGTTTTGTGTACACTGTATGAATGAGTATGTGAGTAGGTGAGCGCTTATTGTTAATCAGCTCTTTTTGCAGCATTTAAGATATATTTTTTTATACGAAGATATATCAGATTTTCCACTTTTGCATATCTTTAATTTAAAACAACATTCACAATATCAATCAATAACTTTAAATCATCCACTTCTACACTAGTAACCTGTGATGGTGAGAGCAAAATAAAGCCAAATATGTGATAATTTACCCCTGAATGCCAAAACCAAACCTTAGCGTGATAACACTAAAAAGCAAGACCTGTTTTGAAATAGGTGAATGCGCATGTTTCTTTTGTCCCACGGTTCAGCCCTGTTTCTCCTGCTTCAGCAAACTTTCCCGAGGGTGGGGCCACAACAAAGAGGGGGGGGGGGGGTACGCTGTGGTACAGGGGGGTCCCATCTTGGCTTCTGGTGCCTTGTGATATGCAGCCAGCCTCCTGCATTATACAGAGGGCTTGTACAACTACATTTTAATCCAGTCGTGTTTCGGGCCTGATAAAAGGATTCTCTCCATCTCTTTCTGTTTAATTCACACCATCATCAATCAAACGCGCCCCCTCCCTCTCGCCCCTCCCCTTCTCTCGCCCTGTGCGCTCTCTTGGGTGTTGGGGTCCGCTGCATAGGCTGGGGGGTTTCCCTGGGGGGCGAGGGACAAGACGGACCGGTCACAGATGCCACCCAAATTAAAATGCAAGAGTTGAGTCAAGGTGTTGCATTTCTCATACAGGCTCATTTGCACTAATACGCACGTGACATAAGGAGGCTTATAAGATCATTGCGTGAAGCACAAGATTACGAGACTACACTACAGAAATGAATATCTACATGTGTTAATGTGGTTTGTATTCAGAATCATAATGCTGATTTGAGTTTTACTTATTCAAAGTAAGCTATAGTTTTCAGTAACACTTCTTTTCAATTCACTTCAATGCACTTTTCATATTTCTTTCTAATAGTAGCCAATATATCAAATAATTGATAATACTATGAATGTTGTTTTGAATATTTGCATAATTTGAATATCGGGTATATCGTTTATAGTAAAAACTCTCCAAAAATTAAAAATAATGAAACAAGGGCACAAAGTTTATATTTTACATGGCAAAACATAAATAGTAAATGAAGTATTGACTTCAGTATTGACTTCAGTAATGTAAAATGTAGTTTGAATCAGAAAAATTCATTTAATAGAAATTCTGAATGATAAAAAACAAGCGCTATTGTATTAGTGTTAATACTTTTCACTCACTTACTCAAAATAAATAATATTATGACATGGAAATTAAGAAATGTAGCCTAAAAAGTAGCTTAGTAATACCACAATACTAAAATTTAAAACTCAATTTTGATACTAAAGAAAAGACTCGACACACAGCAAGATCCGGTTACTTAATATTACCGTGTGGTCTTTTACTAGTTCTGATATAGATTAAGGTATTAAAACCTTTTGGTCTTTTCTTCAAATTAGAAGACCAAATTAACTTTTTGTAATATTTCAAAACCTGTTGAGGATGTATGTGTTTTTTTCAGTATTTAGCTTTGAAACTAGTTTTAGTATCAATTATTAGATGGGTATAAACAACAACCCTAAGTGCTATAGCTACAAGTGTCTAATAGGCCTACTTTTCATTCACTTCCTCAAAATAAATGAATATTATGACATGGAAATAAAATACGAAGCCAGTATAATAACATAGACCTAAAAATAAATAAATCAAGTCAAGTACTCAAACCAAGACTGCATGATTAAAACAACATGCTAAGCGCTATCATGGCTACAAGTGCAGAAGACTCGCTGTGCTCCATAGAGAGAGGGAGAGAGCTAGCTAGTGCCTTTGTCCCCCTCCATTGTGTGCACATGACAGTCGCCACGGGCTACTCAGTAATGAATCTGCGCTGTAGCGTCTGCACTGCCATGAATAGAGTAAATATGCACCATATCAACACAACAGGTCAGCCCCAGCACGGCAAGACGCTAGCATGATCAACCGCTCCACATAAGCCCAAGAAACTACAAAGGAATTATGTATAAACAAGTGTCACACCACGTACGCTAATATCCCGCAATGATTTTTTTTGGTCTAAATAAGGCGCTGTATTCCTTTGTCTTTCGTGGACATCTATAAAACCTTTGATGGTGTCTCTACTTAGTGACACTTGAATATATGCTAGCTTGACAGGTAATACGGGCGCTAGCAAAAATAGCACATTTGTAGAAAGCCATAGTGAAGCGTCTTTTGACAGATTTACAAAGGAAACGCGCTTGGAGGACGTTTGTCATAGTCGTGTTATCATCGCGCCGAGTGGTTAAATTATGTTTTTTTACAGCGAGGCAAAAGAGGGAGAGAGAACAGAGCAAGGGGCTTTCAGCTTTATCTTGTAGGTTTAGTACTTCATTTTCCACAGATGTTTTTGTGTATTGTTGGTTTGTAGAAGTGGAAAAATAATGTGAAATCTGCAAGTGAAAGAACTGCTCCTTCTGATAATGTTATTCAAATAAAGTCTTGAACAAGTGCCACTATCACCTCTATTGCTCCAACAACTAGTACAAGCTACTACAACGCCTGGTTAGTTTTATAGTATGTTTATTGGTCATGTTTTGCCTGTTATAGAGCCAAAATATTTAAAGATGCATGATGTAACTTTTCTGGTACTTTTCTGGCTACCTGCTTGTCTCCATGCCTGGAATGTTCCACACTATGGCATTGAATTTAAACAATTGCATGTGTTTTTATTGCTAAAAATATCTCCACAGATCTGACCTGTAATTTGGCCTGGTCTTGATCGTCTTGTCTTCATGGAGATAGATAAGTTTAATGCCATACCTTGGAACATTTTAGACAAAGCAATTGCCATGAAAAGTTATATTATTTTGAAATCTAGTTATTATTGTTAATGTTTGCTTTTTGGCTTGTTTTTTTTTTTTGTTTTTTTTTATACATGCAAGTTATGTTTTGCCTGTATAATAGTTGTGGACTGGACATCCGTAGTTTGAATTAATGTCTATGTCTTTACTAATGCAAGACAATGATATAGGTTTGCCTTATATATAAAATCTAAAATATTACCAACATGTATTTGTCTTTCACTATTGAAACTTACAGACAAAGCATAGACTGCATTTCATAGCAATATTATTATTTTTTTATTTCCATCTGTTGTCCCTAAGCAGGTAACAAAGAAGGCAATTGCAAAACATTACAAAAAAGACATAACATTACAGAGTAAAAGTGCTCAGTTTAACTTCAGCCACAGTTTAAGGTGTGACTTGAAAGTGACAGAAGATATTTTTGATAATTTTACATATTTTGAAAATCATTAACACAGCCTCATAACCAGCTAACCTTTAGTTTAGTTTGTGGGACAAAATGATAAATATTTGATTGAAGTGAATAATTTAGCACCTGTGTATTCCCCGGAGGTTCAGTCTCAGCTCTGATCCAGTCACTTTAAGATGTCTTTTGTGGATGGAGAGTCATTCAGCCTAAATGACACTTGGCCAAATAGCACTTAAGTACATGCTCAATATTTTAACAGGCCAGAAAGGAAGCAGTGGAGTGGGGCAGAAAACAGGTGGATAGCTTAGTGCTCATTAACCACCGGAGAGTTAGCCATCGTGAATAAAATGTGCCATAAGAACTAGCTTAACCACTTGAACACAGAAGAGATTTGAGTAAAACCATTTATCTAATCACCCTTCATTGTAATAGGAATCGTCTTAGCTTTCAGATTTTCCTTTCTGAAGTGGCCACAGCAAGTCAATTTCCTCTCGTGCAGTTTGATGCCAAGACGTTTGGACGTTATGGAAAAAAAAGTGTTGTAATTATGTTTTTAGCCCACAAGAATTTTACGATTGCGATACATTTTTGGTTAAAATTTTAAAACAATTTTGATCTCATTAAGGAGCATTAACATTTGAGAGAAGAAAACGACTAATACAACTAACTAATACAAAACGCTTTTCAGAACATGTTTGTAGAGGTCTATAGTTAAACATTTAAACAGTTAAACAAGACCCCACAGAGACAGAATATTTTGTTGTCGCAGGGAACATTTTATTACCTAAAAATTTGTAGCTTTTGCATTTTTTTTTTTAAACTCAGCTTGCATTGCGACCAGAAATTGCAGATCAATTGCAGACTCCATTGAATCATGATTTCTATGCCACTGAATAAGGGATAATATGTTAAATGCAACAGGTTGGTATAAAGGTGTATGTCATTTGTTGGTAGTAAAGAGAATTTTAAGCATGTAAAAATATCAGCAGTTCCTATTTTTATTAAAGCCCAGAAAAACTTGCATTATTATTATTATTTTAAGTTAGATGCCCTTCCTCTTGCAACCAGCAAAAATGGAGTCAGTGAACTGTTTTACAACAAAGAGTCAACAAAGGCTATGTTCACACTAGCACACGCCCCACATTCTATTTGGACTGAACCCTGAACTAAACCTGGACTAGATCAGGACTATATCAGAGTCAAACAGGACCAAACAAAGTCTAGATCAAGACTAAACTGGGCTCAAACTAGGATCAGACCAGGTTAAGTGAGAGTATGAATGAGATTTGAGCCAGCTACTGTCTGGTCAGAGGGCTGTTGCTTGACTGACCACCTCCTTATATTTTAACATATAGGGTAGAATAATAGCCGACATATTCTTGCAACCTTTGGCTTATAAAATTCACCAACGTGCTCTATGTATTTCCCAGGATAAGCAGCTCCCATGAGATGCGAATGAGATTTGAACCTGCTACCTCCTGGTCAGAGGGCAATTGCTTGACCACCCAACATTTCTATGCAAAATAATAAAGTATGATTATTTTGATTTCATAGGGAGGAACTGCCACTTTCTGCTAATCAAGTTGACCAACCTGCTTCGTGAAGCATTTTAAATATTCTCATTGTAAGCAGTCAAAATGAGATGAATAAGATTTGAACCTGCTACCTCCTGGTCAGAGGGCGATTGCTTGACCACCCAAACAATAACAAAAGCCCTAGCACTGATTTTATTGGGAGGAGCTGCCACCTTATGCTAATCAAGTTGACCAACCTGCTTCGTGAATCTCTGATTGTAAGCAGTCCGAATGAGATGAATAAGATTTGAACCTGCTACCTCCTGGTCAGAGGGCGATTGCTTGACCACCTAAACAATAATACAAGCCCTAGTACTGATTTTATGGGGAAGAACTGCTACCTTATGCTAATGAAGTTGACCAGCCTGCTTTGTGAATCTCTCATTTTAAGTAGTCCAAAGGAGATGAATAAGATTTGAACCTGCTACCTCCTGGTCAGAGGGCGATTGCTTGACCACCCAAACAACAACAAAAGCCATAGCACTGATTTTATTGGGAGGAACTGCCGCCTTATGCTAATCAAGTTGACCAACCTGCTCCGTGCACTATCTCCTAGTGTCAGCACGGCTATTGAGGAAGTCTGATTAACGCTGGGCTGACGGAGGAAATTAACTCATATTCACTTCATTATAAAACGCACAGACCTCAAGCACCCAGACTTTTATGGAGCCGCGACCAGATGTCATCCAAGCCACAGCCCCAATTAATCTCGTAGCCATGTAACGCACCCTGAGAAACAAAAAAAAAAAAAAAAAACCCCCTTTATTGGTAAACCCCCCCGAGAAAAAAAAAAAAAAAAAAAAAACCCCCCGTTATTGGGCGAGTGGGGTGCGAGATGCTATCCGAGACACTAGAGAAGTCTGCACTGGGCTAGATAAGAGAGGTAGGGTAGGGGAGGGGGGATCTCATAGGGGAAGCTGAGGTTATTCATTGCTCTGCCGTGAAAGCTTGAGAAGATTACCCACAGCCTGGTTGGCAGTGATACAAGAGGGGGACAGGCAGCCAGCATAGCCCCCCTCTCCTCTCCTTTACCCTGGCCCAGCCCAACGCGACGTACCCCCTTTTGTTCCCCATCCATCTGCTAGAGTCACACAATGGCTCATCAGGACCAAGTAGGGGGAAGAGGGGGGGTGCAATGGGGGGTGAAGGGGGCAACGGAGGCTCTTGGAGAGGGAGGAAGTGAGAAGGGGGAACACAGAGAAGAAGTGGAGCAGGGAGACAGAAAAAAATGTTGAATTTAGAATCTTAATTTTATTATAGATTGTTTGACTTGGCTTGACTAGAGACTATGGATTCTGACTGGTTCAAGATATACAATTTTTCATATTTTAAGTCAATAATAGGAAGAAAAAAAAGCTCTTGAAATATGTCTTCAATCATATTTTTTCATAATCTTTTTTTAATTTAAAAAGAAATATTGAAAACAAAGTGTTACTCAAACAAGTGTCACAAAACCAAAGACAAAAACGATTTCTTTAAATAAATAGACCTACTTTTTTTTTCAGTATTTTATGTTATCCATGGGTTTTGGATTGATACAAAATTAACACAGTTGCCATAGCAATTATGAATTCAATACAAAATCTTTATTTCTGTCCTCCTATCTGGTCCAAAGTCCTCAAAATGTCACGCATAAACAAGAAGTTGAAACCCATGCATATAAATGCAGTCAACTTTATTTCCATAGAAAAACGTATCCACGACTAAGACCTCACTGAGCAACTGGTTGCCTGGCTACTAGTTGACAAACCTGTCAGCAATCTCTTGAATCAAGTTAAATAATACTGGTAAACTAATCTAAACTAATAAAAAGTACTCTTCTACTTAAGGGCACGTCCACACACTTTGGTCCTAAATTGAGCCTTTGTGGTCCTGATGTGGATTTGGTTTCTAGTCCTGATTTAGTCCTGATCAAGTCCAAGATTAGTTGGAGGTTTTGTCCTGGTTTACTCCCAGTGATAGATGACGTTACTTCAGAATGTCATCTATCATTCTGAAGTAACTTGGGTATTTACTTTTTAACTACTTACTTTTTAACTTAGAACTAGGGTTGCAAAGGAGAGAGACAGTGGGGCTGAGCGTTATGGATAGAGAGAGAAAGACCGAGGGAGAAGGGCAAATAGAGAGAAAGATAAAGATAGAGAGAAGAGTGTGAGACAGGGAATGCATCCTTTATCGTGGTGGTCCGGGGTGAGAGCTGGTGCTGTGTCTGAGGGGTGCAGGGACAGAGGCGGGTGGAGGAGTGGGTAGGAGGGGGGTATAGGGTGGAGGAGGGAGGTGGAGGTCCGTGTTCTCGTTGTTATTTTGGGGTGGTAATGGGCCCGCTGCTCCTCTTCACTCTGAATAATCAGTACTTTGGTCGGTCTCAGACACCACTTCAAACCATGACAAATACAGCACTCCAAGCCCTCAGCTCGCACAAGAGAGCATTTGTCTGTAAATGCCGTGGCCACCATATTTATCCTGTTGAGGAATGATCACATGATGAGGGGCTGTCTGCTAATACCAGGTAATTATAGGTGCTTTGACAAGGAGACAAACCACAGACCACTGTTAAGGACTTTACAGGTGTCCCATAGCACATTAGGGAGGGGATGGAGTGGTAGTCTTCAGAGTCTAGAATGTGATTATTAGGGCTGCATGATTTTGGAAAATATCTAAGGACAATGTTTCAGACAAGCATTGCGATTTAGATTTGCCACTTATGTTTTAATTATAGGATTCTGTTTTTATAATTTTAATAATGTCCAGAAGAATTGACAAAATCACATTTCTGAACATGTTTGAAGAGGTATAAACTACATGGTTTGTTTTTATGCAGAATAAGCCAGGATATTTAGTTGTTTCTGGAGGAAATTATGATACTTGACAGATCGCAGCCTTTGCAGTTTGCAAATTGCGTCCATTCAAATTGCGATTTCAGTTTGATTGCAGTTAATCTTGCAGCCCTAGTGATTATGTCCCTCTCTCAGATTAGGGCAGGAGCCATTTCTGTATCAGTGGTATCCAGAAAGAAAGCACGAGAATATTTATATTAGTAACAAGGCTTATTTTTGCTGTATCACATTAGGCAGTACTTACATAATCAGTTCAAACAAACAGCCTTGGTAATTCTGGTATATTTCTGTTTTGAAGCAGTAGTGGCTCAAAGATAGAATGTTCACCCCCAAACCCAGAGTTTTGCTGTTCGATTCCCTGTTCCAATCAGTACACACTGCCCGTGTCCTTGGGCAAGGCACTTTATCCTGTATATGAAAGTGTGGTAATCAGATTGGCATCCACTTGTAGACTGTGGCTACAGAAGTTTTCTTGACCACACACAGATAAAAAATGTCTTAACCCAAAACTTTTCAAATAGAGGCAGTGTGTGTTTACACATGGTCTTAGTTTGAGCCCAGTTTAATTCTGATGTAGACCTGGTTTGGTCCTTTTTTAGTCCTGGTTAAATTCTGGTCTAGTCCAAGTTGAGGATCAGGTTTAGTCTGAGTGTTGTCCCAATTAAGACACTAGACGTGTGAACGCAGCCTAAACTCCTGATAAAGTATAATTGAGCCATGTAAGGCCATATAAACTGCTGAACTTTCAAAGATTGTTTAATCCCAAATGAATCTATTACTGGCAGCTAATTCTGTCCTTGTAATTTGCCCTCAGTTCTATTATGGCATTTACCAGTGTTATGCCTAATACATCTCAGTTGTAATTGTGACAGTGTGGGCCCTGCGCACCTGTCGTGCACCTGTCAGTCCCAGAGTACAGCTACACTAATGTGCTTCATTAAAGCCGGTGTTCACCTCCCTGCTCATTATAATGGAGAGAGTGTAATAGAAACGACCTGTTAGTCCAGAGTGTGCAGAGTCTCAGGCTGCAGACAAATACAGCAGTAAATGTGTCTAATGGAAACGGCTATTGTCTGGAATAAGGTTGTTGTTGTTGTTGTTTTAAACCCCTTTTTAAAACTAGAGAGAGAACACTGCAAAAAATATAACATCACACATGAGTTTAATTGAGAATAACTATCTTGAGCAGCATTTTGAGATGAATTATAGGGATGGTCCTTATCTGAACCTTTAGCAAAGTGGAGAGATAGTTAAATTCTGATTGAACTTTTCTATGCACTAACTTTTCTGGTGGGGGTTTACTACCTGCTTGTCTTGATGGAGATGTTATTTCTTTGCCTGTGCTGCTCCACAGTATGGAATTAAACGGATCTGTTTATTCAGTTTATTCATTTATTCAGTGTATTAATTGCAGAAATACCTTATTCTCACTGTGAAAGGGCTAGTCTCTCCACAGAACTGACTTGTAACTTGGTCTGGTGGCATCTGCTTGTCTCAATGGAAATTTAAGTTTCATGTGTAATGCTTTTCTGTGGAACATTCCAGGCAAATCAATAACATCACTATGGGGCAAGCAGGTGGACAAACTCTTCACTAGGAAAGTAACTTAGTGCACATTTAAAACAAGTCAAACAATCTAAGCTTAAAGTTAAAAGTCTATAAATCTAAACTATGGTCAAAACTATACAAATCAAGTTTATAATTCTGAATCCCAGTCATTTTACTCCTAATCCTTTTTTGCAGTGCAGGGTCATCCCACTCTGATTGTCCTGTGTATCTAGTTCATATATGAATAGCTGCGGGCTATTACAGTGCTGAATATGAAGCAGACCAATTACTTAGGCCCAGATGGAGCAGTGTCTCCTGTGAGGACGCCCTGCACCCACAGAAAGCCCAGAGCTGCTTGGCTGTGGGGAACCAACAGCCTAATGACAACCACACACATATGAATTCACATTACTCACAGAATTACATCTATTATAATCTATTATACTGTATTTGACACCTGTCCAACACCAGCAATGTTATCCAATGAGGTTTTGTGTGACAGGTAATTGAGCTAAAGCTTTTAGCTGAGCAAGCAGCTAATAGGCTAGTGGTTTTACATTTCATGTCAATAGTATCACCTTATAAAAGATGAGAATTTCCAAGTACCACCAAAACTAGACCAGGAAACAAAAATAATCTTAAAGAGGGGGTGTTTTATTTCTATGGGGTGTTAACTACTAACACATAACATATTTAGATCACTATGTTACCTTTTATTGTTTTGAAAATGCTGTAATCGCAAAAAACAATGCATTAGCATGGTTTGTAAGTTTGCTTTCGTTTTTGATGCTCTGAGTCTCCCTTGCCTTTGCACAAAGTCACTCCCCTTTCACAGTACCATCACAACACAATCAGTGTACATCCCACCAATGAAGCTACTGCACATCACATCAGGTTTGTCTAGTTGTTGTGTACAGTTTTGTATCATGCTTTTGTGTATTTATGGAAAATTGTCATGTGGGAGCAGGGGTGACATAGGCTTGTGAGCTGAGCATTGCACAAAATCTTAAAGCTAACCATAGGGAGGGTTCAAACAGGGCCTGGGAGAGATCAGAAAATTACTGAAACATGCATGGCTGACATTAAAACAACTTCAGGCATGTTTTTGATGAGGGAATAACGTTATGACATGGTAGCTCTAAAACAAAACAAAAAATTGCATAATACCCCCTTTTAGTCTATAAGTAGACTAAAAAAAGAGTAGGGGAAACAATTAAATCAACTGATTGCAAAACTGGTCCAAACCATGGAATCTTCAAAAAGTAATGTATTGATTTGGCAGTGTTTATAATAGAGTTAGAATAAGAATATTATTATAAGTTATATGTTAGTATTAAGAATATTATATCTTAAATTTTACATGTGTTTTTTACACAATTTTTTTATGTTTGTTTTATTTGCAATAAGACAAAATGGGCATGTTGTTTGAGTGATTAAGATGTTTTATAATAGCAACAACATTGATGAATAAAATGAACTAAATTGAAGTCATTTTAATTCATACATAAATATAACTTTTTTACAGTGAAAATCCCTGGACTAATGCATTATTAAAATTCTATCCTAAATTAACACTAGAACATAGCACCACCAATAAATGTCCGTGTGCCACTCTTTGAGAATGCTGATATAAATAAAGTTTGAGGAGTGCACTGTTTAAGCACTTTATTAAACCAAAATGGAGCGATTTCTGAGAGTCCCAGAGGAGCTCTTATGGGACCATCCCCAAAGCATCAGAGCCGAGTCCTGGCTCTGTGTCTCTGGACATATGGCCCCGCTCCGTCTGCCGCTACAACCTACTGTGTGTGACAAGCCATTCACAAACCACTATGACACCTGTTTGAATTCTACTGAAAAAAAAAACAAAAAAAATTTGTGATTTTAATATATATTTTTACAGAGCTTAATTTAAACACACATTCAAGTTATACAGCAAACTGCAAATGATCTGCAGATGCGCCCATACCTGAACCTTTATAATACAATCTCATCTGATCTGATTAATATTATTAATAAGGTATAATCTAGCTAATGGGTATTGGCCCTTCAAAAAACTTAACTATATATAAAAAGGTTTAGTCCACCATGTTGTTTTAACTTTCTCTCATAAACTTGCAATTCGTTCCACAGTTCATGCTGTTCAAAACAATTTAGATTTTAAGGATTTAGGTTTTATTGGTTCATTGGTATCAGTTACTACTCTATACTTCTTAATATACGTATTGTAATTGAAATACAGCACACATTAAATATAGCAACTAGAAACAAGCCAAAGATGGATGATTTTAAAGCTACATAGAAAAGGAACTATTATCAGCTTGTAACTGTAAGAACACAGTAAACATGCATCTGTATATTTTGTACTGGGGCTTTAAGTCTGTGCAACCTAAACAGTCTCCAGGGCGCAAACTGAAATGCATCTTTTAGCAGCACTGAGTTGGACTGGACATTAAGTATTGAGAATATCCACGGAGCGTCCGAGGGAATGGGGTTTTTGATACCAGCGACCTTGTACTTATTGAACATTTCAGATGGAAGTGTGTTACTCGATCTGACTGAGGGCTGCGTGGAGTCAGGAAGAGAGAAGCAGGTCATATTTAATGTGCAGAGTATAGGAGAGAAGCATCAATTATTAAATGCTTAAAAATGGACAAGCGTCGCACTCTTGCTTTGTGGCAGTTCCATTTATGATAGAAGGCACTTACAAGACACTAAAACACTAAAATATTGCCGAATACTGAAACAAAAAATTAAATGATATTACTTATGGTTTGAGTAGTTTTGTCTGTTTAGATTTCATACTTGACTAAAGGATTATATTATTGTCCCAGTAGAGAAATTTGTCCTCTACATTTGACCCACATTATGGTGCAATGGGTAAACGCCATGCAACACCCAGGGACCCATCTCCAGATCCTGAGCAGTGTTCATGCTCAGGAGGATTAGCCTATTGAGAATTGTTTGGTTTAGCCTACCATACCTATCATACCTATCATTATGATGAGTTGTCTTTTTCAAGCTTAACTATCTGTCAAATTGTGCCAATGTAGTAAGAAACTGCGCACATCGTACCTTTGACAGTTCTAATATAAAGTTAAATGAGCTCAAAAGCCACAAGTAGTTAAATAATTGGGGCCACATACATTTTACCATAACTTTAAGAGTCAAAATACCAAACACACTAATATCGTACCATATACCGGTACTGTGCGTCACAAAGTGTACATTATAGCTTTTATAAAATTTCATCTTTTTGTACGTACAGCATTTTATTTTTAAATAGGCATTGATATTCTGTTTGAATACGTTTTTGATTATCTATACATATGAATATGGTTATCCTTCTTATTCTAGTTCAGCTGTTCTTGTACGTATACTTTTAGTCTTCCTCTTATCTTTTTATTATTCTGAACTCATTTTAATCATTACTATAGATTTTTGCAGTGTAGTAAAATCCCTGTACCTGTGGCCTCTCTGTTTGCTCTGACTGTAACATGATTTAGTTCAGGGGGAGGACTGTGGCTGGAGTGAATGTCATATGCAAAGTTAACCTCTCTGTGGCTCACTAGATCAGAGCCAGAAGCGAAAGGACACGAGCACAAGCAGCACTCTCTGGGATGACGACAACCGGCCAAGTCCCCAACCTTTGGAACAACTGCAACCACTGCTGCACACCAGATCACAGCAGTGCATAAATCTGTGATTGTCCTTGAAGCAGCCATTCAAACACATTAGGCAAGTTTATTTGTATCGCACAATTTGTACACAAAGTAATTCAAAGTGCTTTACAGAATAAGAAAGACATTAAAATCACAATACAAACAAATCAAAACTTAAATAATCATCATAAAATTTACATTAAAAGATAAAAGTGCAGAATAAAACCTTTTCAGTCATATGCACAACTAAACAGAACCGTTTAGAGCCTGGATTTAAACATTGTCAGAATAGAAGCCTGTCTCACAGACAGTCAGGCACATTCCCCATGTTCCTCACTCTGGGCACCAGCAGGAGGCCGGTCCCTGAAGTCCTCAGAGTGTGAGATGGTTCATATAGCGCTAACATGTTGGAGATTTACTTCGGTGCTAGGCCATGGAGAGACTTGTACACAAGCAGAGCTGCTTTAAAGTCTATTCTCTGAGCACAGGACTTATGTGCTTGTGCTTCCTGGTTTGAGTCAGGACCCGATTAGCAGCATTCTGGATGTACTGCAGCTGTTTACCACTCATTTGGAGAGGCCAATGAGCAGGCCATTACAGTAGTTTAACCTGCTGGATACAAATGCGTGGCAATCTCTCCAAGTCTGGTTTAGACAGTATAGCTTTGATTTTTGCAATGTTTTAGATGGTAAAATGTTACAGATGAAAGTTCAAGTCTGAGTTCGTTATTATAAATAAATATTTACTCCTTTTGTAATGAGCAGGTCCAGAGTGTGTCCTCTGTCGTGGGTGGGCTCGCTGACATGTTGAGTCAGACCAAAGGTTTCAAGGACAGAACTGAGCTCTTTAGCGTTTCTGTCAAACACATTATCCATATGTACATTAAAATCACCTGTAATGACTAAACCATCAAAGTCTGTGCATACGACTGAAAGCATCTCAGTAAAACCATCAATAAAACTTAGACAGTGCTGGGGAGGTTTGTATATGACTAAGTTGAGTATGGAGGGGGGGTAGCTCCCATAGATGAAGACACTCTAAATGACAACCTGTGAGTAACTAAATTACCTCTAAAAAAACGCACACACACCTCCTTTTTGTTTGCTCGTGTTTCAGATTCAAATTTGAAGTTGGGTGGAGTTGATTCCACTAGAATTGCATTACCTGTGTTTTTGTCAAGCCATGTTTCGTGTTAAAAACATAAAGTCAAGATTAAAAGAAGAAATAAAATCATTAATTAAAAATGATTTGTTACATAAAGATCTGACATTGAGCACGGCAAGTTTCAGATGTGATTTAGTTCACATTGTGAATTTAGTT
This sequence comes from Periophthalmodon schlosseri, assembly GCA_000787095.1. Classification (NCBI taxonomy): domain Eukaryota; kingdom Metazoa; phylum Chordata; class Actinopteri; order Gobiiformes; family Gobiidae; genus Periophthalmodon; species Periophthalmodon schlosseri. The sequence continues at coordinate 33,676 of KN483225.1, read as the reverse complement.
CACAATGTGAACTAAATGTCTCTGATTGGACAGTCTAACTGTCCTTCTGTTCATCTGTCTACGTGGTGTAACTGCAGATATAGCTCCATCACAGGCCTCAGCCTGATATTATCTTTATCATGACTGTATGTCCTGAGACAGCAGAGGCCCTGTGTCCTAGCTCTTGGTGATAACAGCTCTGGAGGCAGTAAACACAACATCATTTTGTAAGGTAATTTTTGAAATTTTGTTTTACCATTTCAGTTTTCTGTTCAAGGCACAGACCATGTGACCAAACACATTAGTAAACACAACATCATCATCACACCAAGTAGATTATTGTGGACTTCGCAAAAATGAACAAAACAACCACCAACCTCTCTCCATCTTGAGGTGGTAGAGAGTGACCAACTTTAAATTCCTGGGGGTAACCATGACTGAGGACCTGTCCTGGGGCATTCACACTGCCTCAGCTGTGGGGAAGGCCCAACAACGCCTCTACTAGCTGAGGAAATTGAGGAGGAGCACCAACATCCTCAGAAGGTACAGGTCCATACAGGCTGGAACAACCTGACTGACCAACAGCCTGTATCCTCAGTGCCCCCCTCCCCTCTCTGTCCACCTCCCATGGACAATAACATTGAACTGGACTTTGCATTGTTGCATAATAACATACAAACTCCACATATCTGACTGTATGTCCCTGTGATGCACTTTACTGTTGATGCCCTTTATGCTGCTGCTAAGACTTACTGTTTATTACATATGTGCTGCACTGAATGTCATTATTGTGCTAATGTTTACACTGGGGTTATTTATGGGGTTATTGGATGGGCTCTTGCACCTTTTGTATTGTACTTTACATCAAAACTATGCATTGTTTGATGCTCTAAACATAATTTTGCTGTTTTCTATGACAATGACAATACAGTCTTGAATCTTGAATCTTGTAATATTGATTGTTGTTCAGAAGATTTGCATGAATTGAACATTATGCATATTGTCTGTTTGTGGGTTTCAGGCACAAGGATTCCTGCCTGACATGAAGGATTTGGCAACGGTCCTCCGGAAACTTATTAGAAACCTGCAGTGTTATCTTCCAAAAGGTGATATGTCTGCACTGTAGACTTCACATTCCATTCACATTTGTGGAACCTCAACCAATTTAGACTATATTAGTATATATTTATTATTGTTAATGTGATAATCAATTAAATAAGTATTTTTAAAAGGGCATTTGGCAAATTTCCCAAAGTTATAATTACTGCTGCCAAAGCTCTAGTGGATTAGAGGAGCACTTCATAAATCTGTGAACCTGCAGGTGGACACTGGCCATGGTCCTTGAAATCATTCATTCAAACAGAAATTGTTGTTTTTGTAAAGCAATATTAGAATACTGATCATCAATAATAAGACAATTGTCAAAAGGATTAAATAAACAAAGACACATGTTTCTCTTTGTAATAGATTACAAAAACATGATCTTGAAGGTAGTTGTCAGAATGTGAGAATAAAAAAAATATATAACATGAAAAACATGCGGAAAAAACACTTTTACCAGGTCATTTGAAAGGTGTAACTGGAAATTTCTGTACTTTTTTGCAGTTTTTGGACATTTTTATATGCAATATTCTTAATTTGTATGTCTTCAAAACATTCAGTATTTCAGTATTTTATTATGGCCCACCTCCACTGTCCAATGTCCTTGAAAGCAGCCATTTGAGCAGATTAGTAAACTCAAGACGTTTCTGCAATAGGCCTTTAATTGTGCTGATAGATGTTGATTTCCTGTTCATAAATATAGTGAAAGATTCTCCACAGGGAGAGTATGTTCCTTTTCTGTGGCCTATAGCGTGAGGACAGCCAACAATTCCATTGAGAAATTAGCAGGTCTCCCGTGCTTTTGTGCTTTAATGAATAATTCAGCTGTCAGGGTGAACTAAGGGCGCCGAGACCTTGACTGTGACTGACTCAGCACTCTGCACCCAAGGGTGACACGCGAAACCCATTTCCTCCTGGTCCTCCCGTGTAAGGGCTGTTACAGTATATGTGCAGTATAGTGCAAAGAGTGCATACATTCAAGACAGGTTAGCTTGTAAACATTGAATATGAATGAAATTGAGTAGTCATAGGGCTGCAGCTAATGATTATTTTAATAATTGACAAGTCAGCAATACATTTTTTTCATTAGTCGACTAGTCAAATGATTATTTATAGTATACATTAAGACTTTCTAAGTACATTATCAAGTGTGTACTTGATAAAAATCAGAAATTGTTTCTTTTTGATATTTTGATTTAGTAATATAACTTTTGAAAAGGTGTTTTTGTATGTATTTTAGAGTCTAATTATCAAAATATGACTAAGATTTTTTGAATATAGTCAACTAGTCACGATTAGTTGATAAATTGTTGCAGCTCTATATATCGGTTATATAATGTCCTTTGCAAAGAACAAAATATCACGCCTCCATAGGGTATTATGATATAGACTGAAACTTAATTTAAAGTTAAACATGCAAATCTAACAATCAGAATACTTTACAATTGTCTTGTTCTGTCTGGCCTTTATGTTTGTCTATTTGGCAACATATCTACATCAAATATGCAAAGATAACAGTGTGTTAGATGTTTCTCTCAGTCAGTTGTCCAAGGTTAGGTAAGGTACTATAATGTCCCCATTGGGAAATTTGTCCTCTGCTTGACTTTGATCCATCCTTCAATGCCTCTGGGGCCACCTGTCAGGAGCAGTGGCCGACCACAGTGCAGCGCCCAGGGACCCATCTCCAGATCTTGGGCCGTAGGTTCACGGTCAGGAGTACCTAGCTGGAGGTTTAGATGTTTCTGTTCTCCACTCTGCTGCTTTTTATCTTGTTGTCCTTTTATAATCTTTGACCCAGAATGAAGAATTGGCAGTGAGCGTGAGTGAGTGTGCATGTTTAAATGTACAAAGCAGATTCCAGGACACACCACCCCCCAGGCCCTAGAGACTGGTCTCTGAGCGAACATCTGTTTTACTACAATCTTTATTCTGCTGCTCATATGCACAGTAATGTCAAATGAACAAAAAAAAGGCTTCACTAAAACACACTAGAATAGAATAGAATATTTGTCCCCTTAGAGAAATTTATTTGCAGCAGTTTCACAAGACTTTGCACAGCAAGACATTGACATACTTATTAACAGTCATTAATTTCTGACAAAATCTGACAGCAGGATGTTCAACCATTCGAAAGAAAACTGGGATCTGTTCTTCTTGAATAGTGGAGGGCAGAAGGGCAAACTCTGTAGAGAGCGGGTGTTGTGCATCAGAGAGGATGGCACTGGCCTTATGTGTGAATCTCTCCACCACTAGAGGTTGGCATTTATAATGGATCTGTGTGTAAGATTAAAGACTCTGTACCTGATTTTCTGTCTTGTGCACAAAAATGTGAACAAATACTTTATAACACATGCCACTTACTTCAACTATAATTATCCTCCTCGCACTGTTGTTCTGCCATATTATTTTGTATTCATATTCAGTGAAAGTGTTTAATTTGCCTTATTTTTATGCATGTCCTAATTTTAATTTCATCATTGTTTATATTAACAATTTTTATTCTCTGTTCAATGTTGCACCATAACACTAAAGCAAGTTTCTAGTTTTTGAATTTTGTTCACTGACAATGGCAGTAAAACGTTTTCTGATTCTGATCATGTAAAACATTAAAAACACAGCAATAAGATCTCCATGGAGACAAGCAGGTGGAAGTTAGACAGTTGCACCTTTAAGAATTTACTTTTCTTCATAAAAACTTCATATTTTGCTGTTTGGACACTTTGGCAGTTTCTATTATCTAAATAATTGTAGCCTTTGCGATTTGATCATTGAGTGATTGGTATTAACACTAATTATCCACATAACAGTAATCCCTCAAATAATAATGTCAGTGACACCAGCAGTACTTCTATAAGTACCTTAGATCTCTGCTGTATTCCTATGGGAGCTGTTTTGCACTAGATTAGCTGTTCATTTTAATCCACACTTTCTGTGTGTTTAGCTTCAGTGCCAAAGAATAGGTGCAATATGCTAATCACCACAATATATGCAGCTCTCATTTCCAGCTCTATTGTTCTAATGCTACCTCTCTAATTACATACATTGTGTCTCTCTCTAAATGCTAGCTCCACGCACCTTAGCGCCAGAGTCAACAGAGCCACAAATCACATGTTTCTCTGCAGCCTCCCCTCCTCCCACTGCGCCCTGTTGCACTGACCTGTATGCATGCCAATACAGAAGAATACCAATTGTACTATTAATAGAGAATAGATGTTACAATAGAAGCATGGTAATTTCAGAAAGTAAAGTGTTAAAGAATATCCAAGTGCAGGGGTTTTCACTACAGAAAATATTTGGCTTTTAACCAGATCCATAACAGGACTGTAACTGAAACTAGAGCTAAACCAGATCTAAAATTGGACTAAAGTGTATGAGAAGTATAGATGCAAATGATGATTAACCCAAATGAGGCCAAAACATAAATACAAGTGTCTATAAATTAAACACATGTAGCAAATACATAAAGAGCAGAAAACCCATTTACCATTTGACCCATTTTTTAAAGCTGCTGGAACGAATACACTATGGGAGAGGCATACCAGGGCTAATCCATTGTACAATTAATAGAGATTACATTTCACAAAACTCAGTTGGCAGTGTATTTCATGAAATGTGCATGTAGTAGTGTAACAAAAATGTATTTATTCCTTTTAAAATAGTGATATATTGTGGAATACCATGTGCAATATATCAATTATTGCATGTATCGCCATGTGCCATATATTGTATCGAATTGTGAAGGACCCTGTGATTTTCAGCCCTAATCACTACTGTAAAATACTCCTCCTCTGAATAATGCTAACACTATAACATTTGACATCCCTAACTCACTGCACAGATTGTTGCAGGAGCAGATGGACAGGCCTCAGGGGCAGTAGAATGAAGCAGAGCAGTGGGGCAGAGCTGCTTGTGTTGATGGCTCAGATCAGGTGAGTGTCTTTACAAAGGCACTTCCTGCTCTTTTCAAGCAAACGCCTCAGGACATATGTGACACAGAGTAACCGCGGCATCTGTGTCAGGTAATGATGCCTTCACTGAAATCTGGATAATGGAAAACCTGACCATTTACTGTTGTTACAATCACTGTCACCATGTGTCTCCCCCAGCAACATGTGCCTGAGTGGCCAAGAAAGTACAGCTGAGGTGCATTTTAAGTATAAATCCTGTGGTGTGCATTATTCAAGCTTAAAATCTTAAACCTTGATATTTTGTGTTGTAAAACTAAGCTAAGTGCAGATTTTACATATAAGTAAAATGGTAGTAGAGCAGAGACTCCACTTATTGGTGGACTGAGGGGTGAAGCTGTATGAATAATGTAAAACACAGAAGTTGCTATCATTGAAATTGGTTTGTTATGGGTAGTCTGGCGAAGGTGGATATTAATTTGTACCAGATGACACCCAGCAGTGGGGTGGTGTTTTCAGCTCTCGAAATCTAAAATCTACACAAGGTTACTCTAACATAGGGCTGGGCAATGTGACAAAATGGTAAATGGTCATGGTAAATGGTTCCATTTTTATATAGCACTTTTCCACCTTCAAGGCACTCAAAGCACTTTACATCAAGGAACCACTCACCCATTCACACACACACACTCATACACTAGTGTACGCAGAGACGGGTTAAGTGCCTTGCCCAAGGACACAACGGCAGTAGTCATCTGTGGGAGCTGGAATCACACTGCCAACCTGTGGGTCAGTGGATCTGATCGCTCTACAAATAATGTTTATGTCGAGAGCGGGATTCGAACCACCAACTGCCGGATAAGTGGACAAACACTCTACCCACTCAGCTACTGATTATTTTCACTATACAGACGTTTAATCATTGCCATCTGAAACAAAAATAGTCATATTTCTAAACTCTGCTCCAAATCACATGCTTTTACTAACAGAGGATTGGCTGTAGACCTGTTGATTAATATGACCAAAGCTGATCATTGACCATTCTAAACAAATGACTCAATCTCTTAATGTCTTAAAATGAATTGCATAGCCCTACTCTAACATGAAATAAAATAAAACATAACAACAACTCCTGTAATGCATGCATAGTAGGCTAATGTTCAAGCTAGATATCCTGACCAAGATGCTGGCTCAAGACCCACTGCTCTTGACAGTATTGAAGGATGGGACAAATGTAGTGGACTCATTTCCCTTCGGTGTATAACAAAGAAAACCTTATCTTCCTTGAGTCCATATTGCCCTATACTCCTCTAGTTTTTCCGCTGCGGCGCGTTGAGGGCCTGGTCAGGTTTCAGTGCAGTCCTGAAGTCACAGTTGGCTCGATGCCATAGACAAATGTGTCCAGGCTTTTAACTGCAGCAGACACAGGGCACATCAGTAAATTGGTCTGTCTAATGTTATATGTATGTACAGTTTGTAGCACTGAAAGCCTCTAACATGATGGAGGGTAATATGTCTCTGCAAAGTCACTGCCCAAAGCGGAACTGAAGAATTGAATTCATGACCTGATTTTGTTATGAGATCCTTTGTCTGGGTTGTCAGCTAAACTTGTTCAGTGTAATTTGTAATTTAATTCCATGTAATGGATAACTATCACTATCAAAATTGCTATTTGACTGGTCAGAATTGGTAAATCACGGTTATTTAGGCAATAGAAAGACCTTTATAGAAATACTACTGTAAATATTGCGTGCCCAGTTTAAACCTGTACCAGTATATTTTCTGAAATGCATTTTATTCTTGTGTTAGTCAGCAGTTAATATTTCAATATTCTCTGGATGTGTTTAATTGTGGACTGTGATCTTAACTCCATACTTTGAAGACAACATTTTTATGTGTCCTTTGGCAAGACAATTCAACCATTCGGCCATAAGAATATCCCTAACTTCACTAGACTCTCTGCTTCTGTTGTCGTCAATAGCAGTTAGCGTCATGCTGCTAATAGCCAGAATGCTTTAGTCATTTCAAAAAGCTTCACATTCCACTATATAATCTAAAAATCACACAAATTGGAGTTATTTTACCAAATGTTTTACAAGGCATATTACTTCATTTTTAGGCACTTGAAATAACTTGGGGATGAGTGGCCTTTTATGTTGCATTTCTTCAGACTTAAAAGTGCAGAGTGTCACTTTTCTAGTGGAGGTTCAGCCACCTGCTTGACTCTGTGCAGGTGTTATGTTATTGTTTGGCTTAGAATGTTCCACATCATGGCATTAAACAAATCTATCTTCATGAAGACAAGCATGGGACGCACTAGACCAAGTTACAGGTCAGACCCCCCTCACTGTAAGGATGCATGTTTTACAAGGTAAAACACCTGTAATTGAATGTGCCATATTCAAGGCAATGCAATAACAGCAGCCCCCCCAGCTGCTAGCGTACCTTTAACTACTCTCTTTTTGTACCTAGTATCATGTGTGGTGTCTTCCTGGCCCGGCCTCAAACAGTAAACATGACATTAGCGTTGCGGCGTTCATGCTAGCTCTGTGTTAACACTGAGTCTGTCAATGACCATCCCGCTCCTTCAAAGCCTGATAGCTCTCTAAAGTGGCCTCTCTCGGTAGCTACCATTTTCCACTTGACTGGTCCCACACGCAAGGGAGGACCGGCCGCCCCGAGCAGCTGTGCCAGACTGGTCACCGAGGGGGGGTAAGGGGGCTACAGGGGGAGGGAGGGCAGCAGATGAATGGGCTACGTGGAAAGGGGAGGGTGCTAATAGCCAATAGGGAGGGGCATCTGTATGCAAGAGGTGTGTGAGCCTTCCACTAAAATATACCCTTTGCTTCGCCCTCCAAAACACTCCACGTAATAACCGTTACTGAGCAGGTCTGTCATTTATTTTATCTACTTTAAAGAGGTAACACTGCACCTAATCATTCATGGATACTATGCACTGCAAAAAAAATATATAATATCTGCAAAATGCTAAAATGCGCTCAGAATATTATGTTAATTTGAGTAGTTTGGGCCTGCTTGGTTATAATTAATTAGTTATTGTTTCAGTTTACTGTTGAAAGCATTGGTTAAATATACAGTATTTCTCTTTAATACCACCAAATTAAAATGTTCTTGAAATGAGGTCAACTTTACTCCATTGAGAGATCATTTTGGCTGACTTGCAGGAAAAACAAATCTTGAAAATTGTTAATTTTTTCTGACAAATTCTGATAAGTGTATAAATCTTAACTCAATCAGTGTACAGCATATATTCGTAACAGGATAAACTACATAATCCGCACATCCACTGTAAGTATTTGTCAAGAATTTCACAAATTATGCTCAGTGTCCAATGCCTGCTTCCTGGTAAAGGGCTGCACAATTCCATAATTCATAGCCACAGTCACAAAGATTAAAACTGTTCAAAGTGAAGTAGGGCTGTGCAATTAATGGAATTTTAAGAAAGTTAAGTTATTTCTAATCATCAGTTATATGACTGGTCTTTTTAATGGAGAGGTATACAGCCAATCCTCTGTCAGTAAAAGCATGTGGTTTGGAGCAGAGTTCAAACTTTGAAGGAAGAATTTTGTACTTTTTTGTGTTAAATGGCAATTATTAAAAGTTTGTATTGTTTATCTTCAGGGTATTAATATTAAAACCCATCTTTGTTATATTGAGACAAAATTTAAAAAGAAAACATTGATGAGTAATATGAGGAAAAATAAATGAATTTTTGTCATATCGCCCATCTTTAAATTGGAGTCCTTGTCTGCTCTGTGTGGTGAACGTGCTCTTAAAAGTGACACATCCTTTGCAGTGTCTGAAGAGCAGAGTGGCAGACTGAGATTAGGAGTGGAGTTTGATGAGTGATAATTCGTCTGGTGTCTGTTTGCTGAGGCCATATGGGCTTTGTGTCAACACTCCGGGTCTGCTCCGGGCTCACGGGACAGGGCCCACACGCGGCATTTTCATAAATCATTGTTGACATCGCATCAAGGTTATGTGCAAGGCATTGTGGGGGCGGAAAATTGCCTTTACATTGCCAATGCAGTGGAGCTAGAGTGCATTTAGATTTGTTTAGCTTGGTTTTTTTTTGGGTTAAAACTAATGATATATCGGTTGGCTGATATATCGGGCCAATATTTGCACTTTTTAGCATATCAGCCATCAGCCTTAAATATTCAGCACAGGCTGATATTTTGTTTTTGCTGATCTGCTGCCTAAAAATACACACAAAGCTTTATTTTAATACTTTAATACGAAGAGAAAACTGCATAAAATGTAACTACACAGCTCTCTTAAAAGTTTGTGGTCAAAAAGGGCGGTGCTGATCTGGCCATCGGTTTCTCTGAATTCTAAACAAAAGTACAAAATTACTGGAAGTAGCGCTGAGCTCCAAAACCAGAATCCCTCTACCTATGACATCAAAATTCCATCCACAAAATAAAGGTGTTATCATTAACACTATTGTGTATTGTGCCCATGTCCAACTAGGAGGTAAAATGATAAACTTCATCAAAATAAATAAATAGGCAAACTAGGCAAGATTGTTAGTAAAATCTTAAATATCATTATGTTAACAATGTTTTAGTGAAATGAGTAGTCTAACCTGTCATATGCACTTTAAGCGTGTCTTTGTTGGCCCGACTATACCCCTCCCTCAACAAGGAGGTAATAATTAGCTCACTACACCGGGGTAACAAGTGTGCACCCCCTTCCTGCTGCATCGCGCTGTAATTGGTCCCCTCATGTGGCACCGGCAGCCCCAGAACAAAGGTTCCCAGAGGGAGAATCCGTGCTGACCCATGCTGAACCCTGCACAACAATGACAGGCAGGAAACATTTACATATGCTGACAGACCCGGCTCCCTCGCGGTGCAGTGCTCGCTACTTCATTAAAGCTACATCAATACCTGCTGATAGAAAATGAGGAGTGGGCCCGTGCGCCTCACTGTCTGACTCACACACAGCCAATGACATCGTCCCGTCACATCCAATTTCTAATAAATGGACAGCGTTTATTAAATGGGCCGAGTGTGATGGAGGGAGGCGGTGAGAGGCTGTCGAGCTGTCTGTGAAATGTCTGCATGCATCAGCAATTGGTTTACCCACAAGCTGTTCACCTGCAAATCAGCTGCCAAAACGTGTCAAACCTGCCCTCACTGGAAACGCAAAGAAACATTTGAACAAAAATATTATCACTATTATTGTTTCAGAAATATTGTTGGATGAAATTACACATGTTTACTGTACCATTTAAACATTACACTCCACACCACATAGACCTGCTGAAGGAGGCGAGGTCTAAAGTCAGACAGGTGACATATCTGTGGATTCAGCAGTGAGCTCTGCATCGCAGTGCTGTGAATGAGCTCGTCCCATTGGGGAGAGGGAGAGACGGCTGCTCATTTCGCTGAGAGGGGCTGAGTGGAGGGGGGGGAGTGGGTGG